>JAJHSJ010002601.1:0-30265 GCA_021015155.1 Magnolia officinalis
TTCCTCTGAAGGAAGTTTTTGGGTGAAAGGATTTTTTGGAGGAGTTTGGATCATTTGGAAGGGATCTTTGGACATATTTGGTGTAGGAGGCTGCGTTATGAGCCTTGGTTCATTTGATTCTCGAATTTGAAGAGGTGTTTGGAGAAGGGGGAAGAAGGAATTATGAATTTCTAATTCCAACTTTTGTTTTTCTTTTTCCTTGTTTTTGTTTTTTGGAGGCATTTTGGCTTTTGAGCTTTGGGCTTATCCTGTAAGAATTCACGAGAAAGGAAGTCAGGCAAGGAATTCTTCTCTCCTGGGATAAATTCGATATCAAAATCAAAAATCGATAAAATTGCTTGCCAGCGAGCAAAAATTTGTTTTGAAGCAAGGTTTTTAACGTCTTTTTTCAAAACTTCTTTAGCGGCTTTGCAATCAACTCGTAAAACGAATTTTTGATTTAAAACGTCACTTTGAAATTTTTGGATACAAGAAACCATCGACAATATTTCTTTTTTAATAGTAGAGTAATTTTGTTGAGTTGGATTCCAAGTTCCAGAGGTAAAGCGAACAAGTTGTTCTTTTCCTTTTGGAGTTTTTTGTAAAAGAATTCCTCCATATCCAATGTCAGAGGCATCAGTTTGAATTATTTTTTGGAAATCAGGATTGGAAAGATTAAGACAGGGAAGATGCTTAATCTTAGATTTTATATTTTGGAGGGCTTTTGTATGGTCTTCGGACCAAGATGATTTTGGAGATTTAGTTAAAAGATTTTGTAAAAGAGCTCTGTCTTTGGCTAAATCTTTGTAAAATTCGGAAATATATTTAAAAACATCCGAGAAATCTTTGGAGTTGTTTTTTATCTGTAATTTTTTCAGAAAACTTATCTGCAAAATCAATGACTCTTTGGATAGGTTTTATTGTGTTTTGGAAAATTTTAAAACCTAGGAATTGGATTTCTGTTTGAAAGAGCTTGATCTTTCTTAGTGAAAGGACAAGGCCGTTTCTTTCAATGACAGTTTTAAAAATTCCTAAATGTTTCCAATGTTGCTCAATATTTTGGGAATAGATGAGAATATCATCTATGTATGTAAGAATGAAATCTTTATATGGATTAAAGATATCATTCATGATTTTTTGGAATTCTGAAGGAGCATTTTTTAGACCAAAAGGCATTACTGTCCATTCAAAATGTCCGAAGGGAACAGTAAATGCAGTCTTGTATTGATCTTTAGGATGGATTTGAATTTGCCAAAATCCAGATTTAAGATCAAATTTTGAAAAGAGATTAGCTTTATGTAATCTATTCAATAAATCTTGTTTATTAGGAATTGGATATCTGATTGTTTTTAAAACTTGATTGAGGGGCTTGTAATTGATTACAAGTCGTGGGACTCCTCTTTCAAGTTCTGTGGCCTTTTCAACATAAAAGGCAGCACAGCTCCATTGTGATTTGGAAGGACGAATGAGTCCTTTCTGGAGGAGAGATTTTATTTCTTCATCACAAAGTTGAAGAAGACGAGAGTCCATCTGGGAAGGACGAGCTTTTGTTGGGATGTGGTTTTCATGAAAGTCGTCTATGTATGGTAAGGAAACTAAATGGGTTTTTCTATGCCAGAAGGCATTAGGAATTTCAGAACAAAGTTGTTCAAGAGTTTTTTGAAACTTTTGTAGTTTATGTTGAAAATTTGAATGTTGGAGTTGCTTATGAATTTGGAGATGAGAAATTTCATTTCTCAAGAAGGTAATATGAATTTCTTTATTAGAAATACTATTAACAACTTCAGAGAGTAAACCAGTTTGAGGTGGTTTAATGAACTCAAAGAAAATGTTAACAGAGTTAATTTTGGTTTGAATTCCTTTACTAGTTGTAGTAAAAGGTTGAATTTTTAGAATGAAAGGGGTGCCAAGAATTGCATCATGCTGCAGATTTTTGACGATTATGAAAGAAAGGGGAATACATTCTCCATTCTTACAAACATGAACATTTGGAAGTTTATACTCGATGTGAGATTCTTGACTATTAGCAGTATAAATAGTACTATTAGTTTTCTCACAAAGATGAGTAGGGATTAACCCTTCGCGGAGACAATTTAAGTCAGCCCCTGTATCTATTAAGGCGATGACATCTTTTTGGAAGGATGGTGTAGCCAACATAATTGGCGTAAACCATTTCTGGAATTGATAAGTTGTTAAGGTACTAACAACTTCAGGAGTAAGATATGCATCTATTTCTTCAGAAACATCAGCATTAGTTAATTGCAAGAGTGCTACATCAGTTTTAAGAGTAGCAACTTCTTTTTTAAGAAGATTTACTTCTTTGTAAAGATCTTGCAAAGTAACTTGGGATGTTGAGGTTTGTTTAAGACGATGAGTGTGGAGACGTTGATAGACATCTTGCATCGTAGTTTGATTTTCAGTTTGTCTAAAATGAGTTTGAGGTGTTTCTTTATCTTTTTCATTATTTTTAGGAGAGTCTTGAAAAGCATTTTCAAGAGCTTTTGTGAGGTATTTCGATTTTTCTTCAGGGTCTTGAATTTGGTTTATTAATTCAAGAATTAATTGTTCTTTTGCTGTAATCACTGACACAGA
Organism: Magnolia officinalis; assembly: GCA_021015155.1. Lineage (NCBI taxonomy): Eukaryota > Viridiplantae > Streptophyta > Magnoliopsida > Magnoliales > Magnoliaceae > Magnolia > Magnolia officinalis. Next base: position 2,572 of record JAJHSJ010002601.1, read on the forward strand.
AGGTTTTGAGGGAGAAGAATAGTCAGAATCATTTTCATCTGAGGAAAAATGACATTTGCAATTTTCCTTAGAGGAAGAAGAAGATTGCTGTTCAAGTGCAATTTCTCTGACTTTTCTTTTTGGATTATTTTTAAAGCAACGGTTTGCATAATGACCTGGAAGGCCACATTTATAACATTTTGAAGAGGAAGTAGACTTTTTCTTCTGATATCTTTTTTGTGATCGGGGTTTTGGTTGTGAAGGAGTTTGGGTTTGTTTTTGACAATACCTTTTGGTTGAGAAAACCTGTTTCTTTTTAGATGAGAAAGATTTATTTTTAGAAGGAGAGACAATTGGATCATAACCAAATTGGTAGCAAAAATTTCCCAATTCTTTGCGACCACTGGATCGTTCTCTTTTTAATTGTTTTTGGAGTTTTATTTCAGTACAAATTTCTAATCCAACTTGACAGATAACTTGGATTAATTCGCCGTAAGTATATCGGCTATAATTTAGGGTTCCGTAATTTAAATCTTTTAATTTGGTTTTTACCTTTTCTGCAAAGAGGGGAGGTAACCCTAGAACAAATTTTTCTTTCCAAATTGCATTGTTACAAGAATTAATTTTGTAGAGTTTGGAAAGAAAGACATCTTTGTACCAGCGAAAATCGGTGAGGGATCTACATCTAAGATTAAGGAGTTGTTCCTTATTTTTCTCAGACATATCATCGACTGTTCCGACAAAGTGTAAAATTATATTTAACAGAAGAGCTGTAACTTGGTCTCCTGTAGTATTTCCTTTATCATCTAGGATTGGGTCACCTTTGGTATCTAATTTTACTGCCTTTTGGATTTCTTCTCTTTGAATTGGGGTTAAAAAATCATTCCACCAACCAAAGAGTTGTCCAGAAAATCCTTGAGTAATCGCACTTGCGATATTAACAGTAGAATGTTTGTAGATTAAGCAAGCATTTTGATAGGTTAACATTTGATTTAAAAGTTGGAGAATTTGATATTCAGTCATACCATCTAAATTCCATTCATAGAGATTATTACCATCAAAATGGAGTCTAGAGAAAGCTTGTTGTTCTTCGATTTGAAGATCAACAGGTGTTGGTCGTTGATAGTAATTTTTTAAGGGTTTTACAATACTTTGGATTTGAGGAGGAAGAAATTGATTTTTTATAGTTTTTAGTTTTTTATCGGAATCAGATTCAGAGTCAGAAAAAGAGTCTGTTTCAGAGGAAAAATATCTTTCTTCATCTGAATCGGGAGCAAATTCATTAGCAGATTCTGCTTCTTCTGCCTCTTTTGAAAGAATATTAACAGAAGGATTTTTGGCCTTTTCAAGTTCTTTAGCTAATTGGGCTATAAAATCGGTTTGTTCTACACTTGAATTAGAAAAAGCAGCTTGGACAGGTTCTTTTGGTAGAAAGAAGGCTGAAGATTTCTTTTTTCGCACAAGGCATGTTTACGATGTTCAAAGTGTGCCCACCATGATGGATGGTTTATATATCTTACAAATCAACTTGCAGGCATGCGTTTAGATCTCTTACCAAATCCACTTGAATTTAGGGTAATCTTTTAAATGATCCCGACCCTTCATTGGATGGGCCTTGTCATGGACGGTGGATTAAAAAACTCTTAGATTGAAACATTTAAACCCTATTATTCGAGAGTTAGGAAACAGTCCATATCTAAGGGAAAACAACCCAGAATCAAGGGTTGAAATATTCTAATTGGGGTGCTTATTTTTTTTACCCCCCGTCATCAAACAGTCCATATCTAAGGGAAAACAACCCAGAAACAACCCAAAAAAATAAATAATAATAAATAAATCCAAGGAAAGGCCCATCCAATGAAGGGTTTGGATCATTGAAAGATAACCCAAAAGTCAAATACTAAGAACTTGACATATGATACTTCAGTACGGATGGATGTATTCTAACAAACCTCTGTCAATGAATCAAGCAGGTCCGCTCATCAGCTGGGCCCTACTTATAATTCAAGTGATTCCCTCGTGCAATGCACGTGCATCTTGCTAGTCCTTTGTTAAAAATGGATGAGAGGAAGAGAAGCCTTTCGTGATGGCTTGAGATCATGGTCCACCAGCTGGGCAATGTGGATAAGTTAATATGTGGTCCCACCATTTATAAGGCCATGAAATGCCTTCTTTTTCTTTAAAGATCATTCTGACCATTGAAAAAAGGATTTGAATGTAAACCGTTTAATATTGTATCATTTGAGGATTTTTGGAATGTCATACCTTTCCACGTGCTATTCATGATGGATCTACCACTTGAATGGTTCTGATCATCTATATACATTGCCCAAATAGCGTACTATGAATTCACTCTAGTAGTCCGCAGACTACTACCCCTGCCACAGCCAATGGCTGGTTGTCGGTGCTCTGTGGGCCCCACATGATGTATGTACATGTTTCATCCATGCTGTCCATCTATTTTTCTAGATCATTTTATGATATGAGACCAAAAATTAGGTATATAATAATCTCAAGTGGACCACATTAAAGGATACAGTGTTGAATGAACATAGACCATTAAAAACTTTTTGGGCCATAAAAGTTTTGGATCAAGCTGATCTTTGTTTTTTCCCTTCATCTGGGTCTGTATGACCTAATTAACAGATTGGATGTCAAATAAACAGTACAGTGGGCCTTAGGAGGATTTAAATGGTGGATATCCAATTACTATTGTTTTCCTGTGGTGTGGTCAACCTGAGATTTATATCCTTATAATTTTCGAAATAAATCCCTAAAATAATCTTTAAAAATGGATTAACGGAATGGATGAAACACATACATCATGGTGGGCCCACAGAGCACCGACCACCGGCCACGGGGCTGGTGGCAGGGGAGTAGCCAATCCGTTTCCTAGGCCAGGCACGTTGCTGATGGAAGCCGATTGGGTGGCCAATCCGATATGGCTGGCGTGGGTACGTGACGTCGTTGCAGCTCCTCGAGCTCCAAGTTGTACGAACGGCCCAAAGTAGATCAAAGTTACATGGCCCCAAAATGATGTATTTATTATATCCACACCGTTCATCCATTTTTTGAGATTATTTTAGAGCATGATACCAAAAAAGATTCATATCCAAATCTTAAGTCGACCACACCAGAAATAGAAATGGGGACAATAATTCTAACCGTTAAAACATTCATAGGCCTACCATAGCGTTTATATTCCATCCAATCTGTTCCACACAAACATGGATGAAGAGGAAAAACAAATATCATATCGACTCAAAACTTCTGTAGTTCCCAAAATGGTTTCAATGGTAGACGTTCAATACCCCCAGCTTTTTGCATTATGGTCCACTTGATCTTTGGATCTGTCTTATTTTTCGGTTCAAGTCTTAGGACGAGCTCGCTGAATGAAACGACGGTTGGGATATAACACATACCTCATGATGGGACCCACAGAACTTGGTGACGTCAACGCATCAGCCATGTCGCTGGTGTGCAGCACACCAGCCAATCCGCTTCCGTTGCTGATGGCGATTCTCTACCGTTGCCAACGCATCTCTTCCATCACGGTATACATATATGTATTTACGTGCACCGCACGAAAGTCCGCGGATAGTTTTCACGACAGTCGACAAGTTACTTGCTGTAACCACGTCAGCAAGTTCTGAGGGTCTGATCATGGGGTATATGTTATATCCAAACCGTCTATCCTTTTGGCGAGCTCGTCGTAAGCTTAAAATAAGAATTAAGACAGATCTAACTATCAAGTGCACCACAAGAAATGTTTAACGGTAAAAATCATTCTCTGTTGCTATTTTTGGTGTGGTCTATATGATCTTCAGATATTATTCATTTTTTGAATAATTCTCTCCAATGATCTATAAAAATATATGAACGGTGTAGATATAATAAATACATCACTGTGAGGCCATATAACTTTGATCTCCTTTTAACCGTTCGTACAACTCGGAGCTCGAGGGGCGTCAGTCTCGCCATCGCACGCCACGTTACCACATACTTACTGTAGTGATGTTAGCAAGTTCCGTGCGTGTGATCATAGGTATTTGTTATATCCAAACCGTCCATCCTTTTGGTGAGCTCATCATAAGGCTTGAGACGAAAAATAAGACAGATATAGCTATTAAGTGGACCACACTAAATGTTTAACAGTGAAAATCATTCTCTACTACTATTTGTAGTGTGGTCTATATGATCTTTGAATATTATTTATTTTTGAATAATGCTCTCCAATGATCTCTAAAAATATGTGAATGGTGTAGATATAATAAATACTTCACTTTGGGCCGATATAACTTTGATCACCATTGAACCGTTCGTACAACTCGGAGCTCGAGGAGCGTTAACCTCGTCTTCGCACGCCACGTTACCACCTACCCGATGCTATAGCAGTAGTTGGCAATTATAAAATAATTTCTAGGCCCGCGTCTTATACACCGCCCTATGCCCGAGGAAGTTCCTGCGCAAGGATGTTCGGTGTGCCCATCGATATGTTTGTGTGAAATCTACCCCCATCCATCCTTTTCGAGAGATAATCGACCAAAAAATGGATGCATCAAGCACTCAACCGGGCCACACGAGAGGAAATAGTTGTTATTAAGTGAGCACCGTTGAAACATTTTTATGCCATAAAATTTCTATATCATGCTATATTTTAGTGTTTTCACTTCATCCAATTTGGAAAAACCTTATAAACGGTTTGGATTGCATATAAACATCAAGGTAGGTCTAGGAAGGTTTCAACGGTGGGAATTTCTTTCCCCAATTTCCCCTCTCGTGTGACCCCTTTGAGCCTTGTATCCGGAAATGGATTGGCTACTCCCCCTGCCACCAACCCCGTGGCTGGTGGTCGGTGCTCTGTGGGCCCTAGCATGATGTATGTGATTCATCTATTTTTAAAGATAATTTTAAGGCTTGATAGAAAAAAAAAAATTAGAGGCATATAAATCTCCGGTAGTCCACACCACATGAAAATAACAGTGATTGTATATCCACCATTAAAATCCTCCTAAGGCCCAATGTACCGTTTATTTGATATCCAATATGTTGATTAGGTCATATAGGCCCAGATGAAGGGAAAAAAAACAAAAATCAGCTTGGTCCAAATCTTTTATGGCCCCCAAAATGTTTTTAATGGTCGACGCTCATTCAACACCGTTTCCTTTCCTGTGACGTGGTCCACTTGAGATTGGGATATACCTCATTTTCGATCTCATACTGTAAAATGATCTGTAAAAATAGATGGACAGCATGGATGAAACACATACATCATGGTGGGGCCCACAGAGCACTGACCACCAGCCACAGGGCTGGTGTCAGGGGGAGTAGCCAATCCGTTTCCCTTTTATCCACCTCATTTTCGGTATACCGTCCTAAAATGTGCTCGCAAAGTGGATGGACGGAATAAATTTCTCACATACATTGCACTGGGCCCCACCTGGCATCCTTGCATAAGAACTTCCTGCAAAAGGCTTTCACAGGAAATCCTCGTCCCTCCCTGAGTCCCTGGATGATCTATGGGCCCCACCATGATGTATGTATTTTATCGATGCCGTTCATTCATTTTTATAGATCATTTGAAGGCTTGATACAAAATATTAGAGGGATAAAAATCTCAGTTGGACCACACCACAGGAAAACACTAATGATTGGATATCCTCCATTGAAATCCTCCTAAGGCTCCGGATCGGATCGGATCTGATTGGATCAGATCCATTCGGATTGAGTTTCGGACCGGATCAGTTCGGATTGCCGACGACCCGACCCCGATCCGAAAATCAATTGGATTTGAAATACGCTAATTTAATCCGCACCGATCCAGACCGTCGATTCGGTTAAGATCGGGTCGGATCGGGTCTGATCGGGTCTGATCGGGTCGGATCCACCGGATCGAATCTCTTTTGCACAGCTCTATGAGAAATTGTCCACTGTAACACCACCTTTTACCAAGCGTCTTTTTTGAACCCTCTCAAACTTAATTTCCCAGTGTAAACCTCTCACATACGGATAGACCAATTGAGGATGAAAATACCTATGCTTTTCAAACGCATTTCTTTCACCAGTTTGCCTCGTTCTATTTCTACGAAAAAGAAACAAAATAACCCTAGCAGTGGACAAAAATATCCTACCTTGGATTGTACCTTCCTCTCAACTTCTCCAAAACCCCTTTAGTTTGGATAGAAATACCCCTGCATTGGATCACACCCCCTTCACACATCAGCATTTTTTGGATTTCTGAAAATGGTCCCTCCACAGAAAAAAGTACGCACCATAGGTATATTTTAATGTATTGCCCTAAACAAAGTAAATTTTTATGGACCATTGAACTGTTGGATGAAGCTTGCATATGGGTTTTTGGTTCATCCATGTATACATCATCCTATGAACATGATGGATTACAAATAAAACATCATTATGAGGCCTAGTAAGGTTTCAACGGTAGAATCACCATTTCATGTGGTATGATCGAGTTGATATTTGGATACGCTACGATTTTGGGCTCAAACCCTTAATTTAGATGGAAAAATGGATGAACGTTATGGATAGTCCACATACATTCAAGGTGGGCCCAACTCAGTTAACTTAGTATGATAAGAGCGTACTGAGCAAATTGATTTCCAATTTGCAAGAGTTCTTGGTCCATTTGACCTACTTCTCAGTAATATGCTCGAGTCGTCGTCGACATTTTCGGTTCGTGATTGGTGAAATTCTCCGAGAAATTTATGAATTTAACAGAGAAATGATAAAAATATGACTGAGAACTTCCATAGATTCATGTAATATAACATAAAATTTTATAAACCGCTCGGTCAATTCCATTAACTACTCGGTCAACTTCACCAAAGTACTCGTTGAATTTCATGTGAAGCTCGTTCAATTATGTGTTAGGCTATTTCAATTTCATTTAAAGTTCATTCAAATTCATGTTAGCCTTATTGAATTTCATATTAGCCTCGCTGAATTTCAAGTTTGCCTCGCTCAATTTTCGGTTTGCCTCGCTCAATTTTCAGATTCCCTCGCTCAATTTCTATTTTGCCTCGCTCAATTTCTAGTTTGCCTCACTCAAATTCAAGTTAGCCTCGCTCAATTTCAAGCTTGCATCGCTGAATTTTCAATTTGCCTTGTTCAATTTTCAATTTGTCTCGCTCAATTTCTACTTTGCCTCACTCAATTTTCAAGTTGCCTCGCTCAATTTTCAGTTTGCTTCACTCAATTTTTAGCTTCCCTCTCTCAATTTCTAGTTTGCCTTGCTGAATTTTTATTTTGCCTCGCTCAATTTTTAGTTTCCCTTACTAAATTTCTAGTTTGCCTCGCTCAATTTTGCCTCGCTTAATTTTCAGTTCGCCTACTCAATTTTCAGCTTGCCTCGCTGAATTTCTAGTTTGTCTCGCTGAATTTCTAGTTTGTGTCGCTTAATTTCTAGTTTGCCTACATGAATTTCTAGTTTGTCTCGCTCAATTTCTAGCTTGCATCGCTCAATTTCTAGTTTGCCTCACTCAATTTCATATTTCCCTTGCTCAATTTTTCTAGTTTGCATCGCTCAATTTTTAGGTTGTCTCGTTGAATTTCTAAGTTGCCTTGCTCAATTTCTAGGTTGTCTCACTCATTTTGAAGCTTGCCTTGCTCAATTTCTAGCTGCATTGCTCAATTTTTATCTTTCTTCGCTCAATTTTCTAGCTTGCCTCGCTCATTTTCTAGCTTGCCCACTCAATTTCTAGGTTGTCTCGCTCATTTTCTAGGTTGACTCGCTGAATTTCTAGGTTGCCTCGCTCAATTTCACGTATCCCTCGCTGATTGATCTTCAAGATAAATGTCTCCATCCCCCATTATCTTCCACTTAATTTCAAGTGTTCTTTCTACGGATCTATTAAACTCTATTATCACAACACCAACGAATTCATCGACAAACATCTCCTCCCCAAGTTCATGTAAAATTAAGTCTGTGATGGCGCCATTAGGCAATAAAATTTAAAACTTGAACACTTCCTCTTCATGTTCATTTGAGGATTCTACAATAGACCTTTAGCGAAGCCTGCTATATACTGTTTCCCTCAGTTAACTTTCAGCTTACCTCACTCAAATTTCAGTTTGCCACGGTCAATTTTCGCTCAATTTCTAGTTTGCCTTACGCAATTTCTACTTTGCCTCATTATCTTTGAAGTTTGTCTCGCTAAATTTTCAGCTTGCCTTGCTCGATTTTCAGTTTACTTCGTTGAAGTTCTTGTTTGCCTCGTTGAATTTCATGTTTCCCTCGCTCATTTGATAGTTTGCCTCACTCGATTTTCTAGCTTGCCTCACTCAATTTCTAGCTTGCCTCGCTGAATTTCTAGGTTGCCTTGCTCATTTTCTAGTTTGCCTCACTCAATTTGTAGTTTGTCTCGCTCAATTTCACATTTCCCTCGCTAATAGATCTTTAAGATAAACATCTCCATCCTATATTATCTTTTCCTTAATTCTAGGTGTTCTTTTTGCGTATCTTTCAAACTCTATTCTCACAGCACCAACAAATTCATCGACGAACATCTCCTCCCTAGGTCCATCTAAAATTAAGTCTGTGATGGCACCATTAGGCAATAGAATTCGGAACTTGAAGACTTCCTCCATTTCCACAAAAACCCTTTTTCTGAATGAAAATACCCCTGCCTTGCATTGCACCATCTTCTCCACTTCTGTAAAACCCCTTTATTTGGATGGAAATACCCTTGCATTGGATCACACCCTCTTCATATATCAGCATTTTTTAGATTTTCTGAAAAATGGTGCCTCCACCGAAGAAAGCACGCACCACATGTATATTTTAATATATTGCCCTAAACTGAGTAAATTTTTTGTGGGCCATTGAAGTGTTGGATTAAGGTTGCATATGGGTTTTCAGTTCATCCATGTATACATCATCCTATGAACATTGAACATGATGGATGATAAATAAAACATCACTGTGGGGCATAACAAGGTTTTAACGATGGAATCACTGTTTCATGTGGTATGATCCACTTAATATTTGGATATGCTACGATTTTTGGCTCAAACCCTTAAATTAGATGAAAAAACAGATGAGCGTCGTGGATAGTCTACATACATTCAAGGCGGGCCCAACTCAGTTAACTCAGTACGATAAGAGTGTATTGAGTAATCTGATTTCCAATTTGCGAGAGTTCTCGGTCCATTTGACCTACTTCTTGGCAAAATGTTCGAGTTGTTGCTGACATTCCTAGTGCATGATTGGCGAAATTTCCCGAGAAATTTATGCATTTGACAGAGAATGATAAAAATATGATCGAGAACTTCCACAAATTCATGTAATGTAACGGTAAATTTTATGAACCGCTCTGTCAATTTCATGAACTGCTCGGTCAACTTTACTGAAGTACTCATTGAATTTCATGTGAAGCTCATTCAATTACGTGTTAGGCTCATTCAATTTACTTAATGTTCATTCAAATTCATGCTAGCCTCGCTGAATTTCATGTTAGCCTCGCTGAATTTCAAGTTAACTTAGTTCAAATTCAAGTTAGCCTCACTCAATTGATTCTTGTTGAATTGCATCTTTACCTCTCTGAATTGAACGTTTGCCTCGCTAAATTTCTCGTTTGCCTCTCTCAATTTCATGTTTGCCTCACTCAATTTCCTTTTATGCTCGTTTAATTTCCTGTTTACCTCACTGAATTTCCTGTTTGCTTCGTTGAATTTCATGTTTGCCTCACTCAATTTTCTTTGATGCTTGTTTAATTTCCTGTTTGCCTTGCTCAATTTCATGTTTGCCTCACTCAATTTCCTTTGATGCTCGTTTAATTTCCTGTTTGCCTCACTCAATTTCCTGTTTGCCTTGCTGAATTTCATGTTTGAACATGCCTCGCTGAATTTCTAGTTTGCCTCGCTTAATTTCTAGTTTGTCTTGCTCAATTTTAAGTTTGCCTCGCTCAATTTCTAGTTTGCCTTGCTGAATTTCTTGTTTGTCTCGCTCAATTTTCAGTTTGCCTTGCTGAATTTCTAGTTTACCTCGCTGAATTTTCAATTTGCCTCGCTCACTTTCATGTTTCCCTTGCTCAATTTCTAGTTTGCCTCGATCAATTTCTAGGTTGGCTCGCTTAATTTTTGGCTTGCCTCATTGAATTTTCAGTTTGCCTCACTTAATTTTCAATTTGCCTCGCTCAATTTCGTGTTTCCCTCGCTCAATTTCTAGTTTGCCTCTTCGAATTTTTAGGTTGCCTCGCTAAATTTTCAGCTTGCCTCGCTAAATTTTTAGTTTTCCTCGCTCAAATTTCAGTTTGCCTCTCTCAATTTCTAGTTTGCCTTGCTCAATTTGTAATTCACCTCGCTGAATTTTTAGTTTTCCTAGCTCAGTTTTCAGTTTGTCTCGCTCAATTTCTAGTATTCCTCGCTCAATGTCATGTTTCTCTAGCTGAATTTCTAGTTTGCCTCACTCAATTTTTAGTTTACCTCGCTCAATTTTCATGTTTCCCTCGTTTAATTTCTAATTTGCCTCGCTCAATTTCTAGTTTGCCTCATTCAAATTTCAGTTTGCCTTGCTCAATTTTCAGTTTGCCTCGCTGAATTTGTAGTTTACCTCGCTAAATTTTCATACTTCCCTCGCTGAATTTCTAGTTTGCGTCACTCAATTCCTAGTTTTGCCTCGCTCAAATTTCAGTTTGCCTCACTCAAATTCTAACTTCCCTCGCTCAATTTCATGTTTCTATCACTGAATTTCTAGTTTGCCTTGCTCAATTTCCATGCTTCCTTCTCTCAATTTCTAATTTGCCTCGCTCAATTCCTAGTATTGCCTTGCTCAAATTTCAGTTTGCCTCACTCAAATTCCAACTTCCCTTGCTCGATTTCATGTTTCCCTCGTTGAATTTCTAGTTTGCCTCGCTCAATTTCCAGTTTGCCTCGCTCAATTTCCTTTAACGCTTGTTGGATTGCATGTTTGCCTCGCTCAATTTAATGTTTGCATCGATCAATTTCATGTTTACCTCGCTTAATTTTAGTTGAGGCTTATTCGATTTCATCTGAGCTCGCTCAAATTTATCAAGTGATTGATTGTTTTCAATTATGTCTGATTTTTACACTATGAATCACTAAATATCTAGTGAACTTTAATTTTGATATATTTTGTAATTTATGTTTGTAGGTGACGATTCTTCTGCTGGATTCCCGAACGTACTAATCCTCCAAGTGTTCACTGAAATGGTAGTTTGACACGGTGAAGGGTAGATTGGAGAAGCATGATAGTCGGCTAAATCTGTTTAGGCAATCCTCATTTTCTTTTTTATTGCACCTTCCATCCTTTAAATTTTTAGAAAATAGGAAAATAAAATTTTATTATTTTAGAATGAGAGAGAAAATAAGGTTTACATTTTGAATTTTTGAAAAAGCTAATTAGATAGGTTGGGCAAATGGGCTTTTAGACAACTATATCCAAGTTTGACTGGATTGAGAAATGAGCTCCAGTTCAAAATGATGACCGGGGCGCTCCTCATTCTCTTCTATGCCATTGGAGACATGACTGCTCTCAAAGGGAAGATATGAACTGCCAAAGAAGAGAAATCGATACCGAAGCAAAGCAATGGTTATGACTGCAATATATTTGTAATAAAATTCATCGATATATTGTGTAATGGTCGTACCTTGGTGGGAACAGATATGCAAAAATTCACTGCCGTTTGGAGGAAGTCAATAACGTATGATCGTTTGACTGTAACTTATAAATGATATTTATCGTTCGCATGGGAGGAAGATGGGAGGGAATTTTTGTGAAATGTTGTATTATATTCAGTGTTTTGATATTTTCTATAAAATTTGTAAATAATGAAAATTTATATTCAATGAAAATTTGAAAGATTGAATGGGGATATTGAGGCTCGCTCAATTTCTAGTTTGCCTCGCTAAATTTACATTTTGCCTCGGTCAACTTCCAGTTTACCTTGCTAAATTTCATGTTTGCCTCGCTGAATTTCTAGATTGCCTCGCTCAATTTCATGCTTGCCTCGCTCAATTTCATGTTTGCCTCACCAAATTTTTAATTTGCCTTGTTGAATTTCCATATTGCCTCACTCAATTTCCAGTTTGCCTCGCTTAATTTTCGATTTGTCTCGCTGAATTTCATGTTTGTCTCGCTCAATTTTCAGTTTGCCTTGATCAATTTCATGTTTGCCTCGCTGAATTTCTAGTTTGCCTCGCTGGATTTCATGCTTGCCTCGTTGAATTTCTAGTTTGCCTCGTTCAATTTCCAATTTTCCTTGCTGAATTGCAGTTTGCCTCGCTCAATTCATGCTTACCTCACTGAATTGCATGTTTTCCTCGCTGAATTTACAGTTTGCCTCGCCCAACTTCCTGTTTGCCCCGCTCAAATTCCAACTCACCTCGCTGAATTTCTAGCTTGCCTCGCTCAATTTTCTTTTTGTCTTGCTGAATTTTCAGTTTGCCTCGCTGAATTTTCAGCTTGCCTCGCCCAACTTCCTGTTTGCCTCGCCAACTTCCAACTTGCCTCGCTCAATTTCCTCTTTGCCTCGCTCAATTTTCAATTCGCCTCGCTTAATTTCATCTTTGTCTCGCTCAATTTCCTCTTTACCTCGCTCAATTTCATGTTTGTCTTGCTCAATTTCATCTTTGGCTCGCTCAATTTCCAGTTTAACTCATTAAATTTCCAGTTTGCCTCACTCAATTTCCAATTTGCATCGCTGAATTTTTAGTTAACTTCGCTCCATTTCAAGTTTTCCTCGCTTAATTTCCAGTTTGGCTCACTGAATTTCTAGCTTCATAGATTCGTAGTTATTCCCTTACGGTGTGTTTGGTCTGTGGATTTGAACGGTATTGAATTGTATTAGATGGGATTAACACCATTATTGCACAATGATTGCATGTCTAGAAATACTATGGTATTGTAGCCATCCAATCCCATGTTTGGGATAAAAATTTTGCTACTGGAAAACATCGGATTAAGTAAAATCATGTTTGGTGGACCATGAAATTGTAATCCACGAACCAAATTCACAATGGATGTTGGTCACTTGGACACATATATAACTAAAATGTCACATGTAAATGGTGTATATAGATGAACAACATAGATAAACACATGCATCAATGTGGGGCCCACATGTGTAATGGATTTTAAAATCCACTGAAATCCCGCATGGACCAAATGCAATTCCATGGGAATAAATGTAATTCCATCCCAACTAATCCCAACCTTTCCCATCCTCTCCAAATGATGGATGGAATTGCACGGGACCAAATACAATTCTATCCCACTTAATCTCGTGTAATACCTTGTGCCAAACGCCCCCTTGAGGAAGACGGGTTTAAGGAATGAGGGGTTTTGAGAGAATTGGGTTTGAAAGGAAAAATTTTGGTAAATAGATGGCCTAAAGATGAAGAGGATTTAGGGAAATGAGGTTTGGTGGAGAGGATTGGATGCAAAGAATGGGCTTAAAGGGAGGCTTTTGGGTTTTGAGGGAGAGGGAGAGGGATTAGGGAAATTTTGAAATGGGGGGTTTGAAGGCTAAAAAAAGACGCTAAAATGGCTAAAAGGGGGCCCCACATGTGTGTAGAGGACCCCACAGAACTCAGGCCTTAACCCTGCTCAGCTCTATTTGGATCAGCGGGGTCGCGCCCAACTGGCGGTGGCCTCGTTGCCCCCAATGGCTACACTACTTAGCCATAGATATTTAGCTATGACCTTTGGGGTCGTTTGGCACCGTGGATTGGAGGGGATTGGAGGGGATTAGAGGAGGTTTCAAATCCCCTTTGTTGTTTGGCAGCAAAAAGCAACTGGGGATTGCCAATCCAGGGGGTTTCCAATCCCATCTTTGAGGGGGTTTGTAATCCATAGTGAGAGCTTGGATTACACCTAAAATCATTTCAATAGTTGCGGGTGTAAATGTATGTTACTGTACACTATCATTTTATTGGGCACATGGCCCACTAATGATGATCAGCACCGTCCGAACATTGTTCATGTAGATCAACACCGTCTAAACATTGTCTTGCACCGTCCAAACATTGTTCATATTAATCAATGATTAAAAATCGTTGGTTAGACACTCAGACATGATCTTGTGCTTGCGGTCCATCCGAGACTTGAAATTTCATCATTTTCAAGCAAAGCATATGTTTTAGCGGGCTTATCACAACCATAATGTCAAAAATTATATATCTCAACTAACTGGAGATATTAAAGTTGATTTAGTAATTAAATTTAAACCCCTAAAAATATACCATGTATAGGTATTTTTGAATTAAAGTTGATTCACACTCCAGGTTGCCAAACACACGGGAGGATTGCCAATCCAGGGGGTTTCCAATCCCGGGGTTACGAATCCAGGGGGTTCCAAATCCACGCTCCCAAACAAGCCCTTAGCCCTTTTACGGTGCCCTGTGAATGCAAGGGTATTTTCGAGTATATATATGATAAAGCAAGAGTATTTTCGTTTTTAAATAGTGTGCCGTACATAATCAGTCTAGTATAAGAAGTAAAGTTTGGGAGCATTTACAAAAGATGCTGGGTAAAAGGTGGAGTTTACAGTGGTAAAAAACTCAATAGTAATCCCTCCAAAATGGACGCGGATTACGTCCTACCCCCGCCCGGACGGTAATCCGTCCGTCCGGGCAGGGCTCTGTGGGGCCCACAGTGATGTGAGTGTTTTATCCACGCCGTTCAACACTGTTTTTAGATAATATTAATGTGAGAACCAAAAAATGAGGCGGGTCCAAGGCTTAAGTGGACCACAAAATGGGGATTGAACGTCCACCATTAAAAACTTCTTAGGAGCTGGAGAAGTTTCGGATGAAGCTGATATTTGTGTTTTCATTTCATCCACGTCTACATGACCTTATGAATAGGTTGTATGGTAAAAAAAACATCACGTTGGCCCTTAGAAAGGTTTCAACGGTGGTTGTCATTATCAGTGTAGGTTCCTTTGGTGTGGTCCACTTAAGCCTTGGACCCCTCTCATTTTTTTTGTCCTCGAATTAAAATTATCTGAAAACAGCGTTGAACGGCGTGGATAAAACACTCACATCACTGTGGGCCCCACGGAGCCCTGCCCGCCCGGACATTACCGTCCGGGCGGGGGTAGGACGCAATCCGCGTCCCTCCAAAATCAGAAATCAACGGATGTCATGTATCAAAACCTACCTGGGTTGTCGGATTGCACAGGTGGCCGATGATTCAGCAATCCGACCTTAACTGTCTCTCGGTCATCACTGTGGGTGGGACATGTCCCCAAAATTACCCACGATAGTGCAAACCTAGCCTCTCAAATGTGATCTGAAAATAGACGGTCCACATGAGACAGGCCGGATCCACTAAACGCCGTGTAGGATAAGCTTAATCTACAACGCAATGTGCGGGGACCACCTTGACTTTTTATAAGATCCAATCCGTCCATCATGTTAGAAGTTTCATGTTCTTATTGTTTGCCAACAATCAGGCCACTCCAAACCTAGGTGGGCCACACCATGTGAAATCATCCAAAGGGATAAAAAGCACTTGTTGTGGCCCACCTGAATTTCAAATGATCTGATATTTTTCTGTTCATTAATTCTGGTGGGGGCCATATAATTAATATATTTGATGAGATACAGAGAACAAATTGGGCCCACACCCCATGTGGAAGGTTTTTTAATGGTGGCTGTTGCCATCTCAACTGTTTTTTGTCGTGTGTGGCCCACATGATTTTCAGATTGTTTTTGTGGAAAATGAGATCACGATTTTGAGAACATGATGGACGGATTGGATTTCATTCAAACTGCAACGGTGGGCCCCAAACATCGCGCTGTATATTAAGCTTAACGTACAAAGCTCTGCACTGGGTCCCGTCTCAGATGGAATACAGCGACAGTACGTACACTCAACTGCAAAAAAGGCAACAGAATGAATCCAACATTCCAACGGTTCAGATCAGTGGTCCCCAACTTGCACAAACCAGAAACACGCGTACACAGTGCACATATCCTCGGTCGAGGACGACATAACTCTATAAATTGGGCATGCGCCATGCAGTGAAAACGAACGCCACAGTCACAGTGTTCATAATTCATGCTCGGCCAGAAACAAGTTCATACACAGCTGCAATTACTGTGGCTCAAAACTACCGCAACTTCAGTCCAAATCTACAGATTTCTTGAGCAAGGTTAGTAGGTGGTTTCTTGTCTTTCTTCATCCTTTTTTCTGTAGTCTTTTGAGTTGTCATTTGTTACTGGAAATTTGAATTTTGATTTTTGGGCCCTCTGTTTTTTTCTTTTTTATACTGAATTTGGAGTGTTTTGTTATTATCTCTAATTTGTAGAAGATTGTAACTGGAGAAAATTAAAATGTCAGGTTTGACGGCATTTGAAATCTGATTTTTGTTTTTAATTTGAATTTTCTTGTAAATGGGCTATTAATATTGCAGAAAATAGTTTTTTTTTTTTTTTTTTTTTGGATTTGATGCATTTTTCAATTTTGGGTTTTCTTATAAAAGTGTTTTGGAATGTGAAATTGGTAAAAAGAAAAGGATGTGGAATCATTTCTAGAGTTTTGTAGAATGAATTCAAGCAAGGTTTGTATTTGTAGGGCTTTTGATTCTTCCCGAAATGTCCATTTGGATTTGATCAAACGGTTGGATTTTTATGGAGATTTTGATCTTTCTGGCTTTAAGTTCTAATCGAAGGTTACGATTTCTCGCCAATCTGATTTTTCTGGTTCCTGGGTTTTGTTTTTGTTTTCACTATAATTATATCAAGTCTTGCATGCATTTCTTGGAACTGTTGTTTGGTTTTTGAATTGAAATTTTTATATTTTTATATATGTATATTTTTGTGTGTTCTTCTTAGAATGTAATCAAAGCTTGGATTGGGTCCTTACTCTTGCTCGGGTGGTAGACTCTTAGTAGTTTCAACAACCGGTCAAGGGTTCTAGTACCCATAGGTGGTGAAATTCCACTAGCGTGAGTGTGTGGGGGTGTGTTAAAATAAAATAAAATAAAATAAAAAATCAAAGCTTGGATTTCTTGAAAATTTGAAGCCATTTGGTTATTGGGTCTTTTTCCTTATCTCTTAAGAATCCAATATTGCAGAAATTCTCAATTCAAGGAGCTATAAATCTCAATATTTGATTGTTTTCCTCCTCTCTCTCTCTCTCTCTCTTTTTTTGGGTTCTCTTTATAAAGTGTCCAAACATGGCCATGGCATCCACAAGCAAAGTAGTTCTAGGCTCCATTGCCTTTGCCATCTTTTGGGTCCTTGCTGTCTTCCCCGCCGTGCCATTTCTCCCAATTGGCCGGACCGCCGGGTCCCTTCTCGGCGCCATGCTCATGGTCCTCTTCCGTGTGATGAGCCCCGACCAAGCTTATGCTGCCATTGACCTCCCCATCCTCGGCCTCCTCTTCGGCACCATGGTTGTCTCCTTCTACCTTGAGCAGGCCGACATGTTCAAGTACTTGGGTCGGCTCCTCACATGGAGGAGCCGTGGTGGCAAGGACTTGCTCTGTCGAATCTGCCTCATCTCCGCTGTCTCGAGTGCCTTCTTCACCAACGACACCTCTTGTGTTGTCCTAACTGAATTCGTCTTGAAGATCGCTCGGCAGAACAACCTCCCACCTCAGCCATTCTTGCTCGCGCTCGCCTCCAGTGCGAATATTGGATCATCAGCGACCCCGATCGGGAACCCACAGAATCTGGTTATAGCTATTCAAAGTAAGATTTCATTCGGGAAGTTCTTGGTAGGGATCATCCCCGCCATGCTCCTGGGTGTGGTTGTCAATGCTGGTATTCTCTTATGCATGTATTGGAAGCTGTTGTCTGCTGAGAAGGACGTGGAACTGGCAGCAGTAACAGAATTCGTCGCCGAAGACGGTGTGCATTCGCATCGGTTTTCACCTGCAACAATGTCACACGTTACGTCTTTGAATCCTCCGGAGTGGAGTCCAAGGTCGCTTGTGAATAAGGATCCGGGTCATCTCGAGAGCCTTAAAATCCACACGAATATGAGTGAGAATGACATACAGAGACAGACACCTGGGAGGATTGAGTCTGTGAAGACTTCAAACGCGTCCAAGGATGCAACTGGAAGCGCAGAACTTGCAAAAGAGGCAGTTGTCACGTCAAAGCAGTCCGAGAAGGGAGGTTTAAATGACGAGGGAGATTCAGCTTCCGTGGATTCTTCAGAAGAAAAGGAAGGTGTGATGAAGTTGTGGAAGAGGTGGAAGAGGTTGTTCTGGAAGTCATGCGTTTATCTTGTGACCGTTGGAATGCTGGTTTCACTGCTGATGGGGCTAAACATGTCGTGGACTGCGCTTACTGCTGCTCTTGTTCTGGTGGTTATTGATTTTAAAGATGCCCGACCATGCTTGGAGAAGGTAATCACCCATCGATTTTTCAATTTCTTTTTGAGAGAGCCCAAGGGGATATATTCATTTTTGCATGAATTTATTGCTGCTATAGTAATACTTCTATTAGATAGATGAGTGCGGATCCTATGTTTCATGGAGTCAGGAACTCCCTTACTCCAGCGTTTTCATTGGTCCACGTCACCGAAAGTGCCACATCATCAGTTTTTTATTTTTTATTTTTAAATATATTTTAAAAAGTACATTTAATAAGAAGAGTGTGGATCCCTGCCTCACGGAGGCAGGAACTCGCTGCCTCCAGCGTTTTCAGTGCCACGTCATTAGATTTTTTAAATATATTAAAAAAATATATTTAATAGGAAGTATAACGGAGAAGTTAAAAACGTAAGCGGTTTGCGTGCTCAGTAAATTAGTATGGTAAGCGTACTGAGTAAAGTCAGTAGAGGTCACCGTCACTCGTGTGTTGTATCAACTCCATCCATCTCTTTTATCATCTAATTTTAGGGTTTTACAACAAAAATTAATTATATCCAAAGATCAAGTGGATCACACCACTTGAAACCGTGTGAATTGAATTCTACCATTGAAAAGTTTTTGGGGGCCCACAGAAGTTTTAGATCAAGAACAGTTTGGATGAACAATAAACATCATTAGAACCTTAGAAATATTTCAATTGTGAAAATCAATACTTCCACTGTTTCCTTTGGTATGGTCTAC
This sequence comes from Magnolia officinalis, assembly GCA_021015155.1. Taxonomy (NCBI): domain Eukaryota; kingdom Viridiplantae; phylum Streptophyta; class Magnoliopsida; order Magnoliales; family Magnoliaceae; genus Magnolia; species Magnolia officinalis. The sequence goes on from JAJHSJ010002601.1 coordinate 21,600, forward strand.
TTGAGCTTTTGATATACTTCAGTTTTGGGCTCAACCCCTGAAATGATCTGAAAAGACGGATGGACGGCGTGGATAAACCACATGAATTCACAGTGGGCCAACAGAGTTTACTCAGTACGATGAGACTCGGTATGCAATTCGATTTCACGTGTCCAACGGGGACGCAGATTTCCTGCCAAAGCCTTTTGCGGTGATTCCAGATGGGCCCACTGCGACGTTTGTGATAAATCCAACTTGTTCATCCATTTTTAGATATCATTTTAGGACATCATACCAAAACTAATGTGTATACAAAACTCAAATGGGCCACACGAAAGAAACAGTGGGGATTTAGTGTCCGGTGTTGAAATATTTATATGGCCACAAAAGTTTTGCATCGGTCTAATATTTTGGTGTTTTCACTTCATCCTAGTAAAAATGACCTTATAAACAGTTTGGATGGCATATAAACATCAAGACGCCTAGGAAGGTTTCAACGGTATGAATTTCTTTCTCCACTGTTTCATCTTGTATGGCTCAATTGAGTTTTTGATCATCCTAATTTTTGGTTACATGTCTTAAAATGAGCTCTAAAAATAGATGAATTAATTGAAATTCTTATAAACATCACAGTGGACCTCACCATACATCCAAGCGCTAGAACTTCATGCAAAAGGCTTTCCCCAGTGAATCCGTATCCACGGTTTCCATTGGAAACGGATTGGCTACTCTCCTGCCACTCGGTGCTATGTGGGCCCACCATGATGTATGTGTTTCATCCATGCCGTCCATTTATTTTTCTAGATCATTTTACGGTCTGAGACAAAAAATGAGGCATAACCCAATCTCAAGTGGACCACATTACATGAAACAGTGTTGAATGAACGTTGACCATTAAAAACTTTTGGGGGGCCATAAAAGTTTTGGATCAAGCTGATCTTTGTTTTTTCCCTTCATCTGGGTCTTTATGACCAAACCAACAGATTGGATGTCAAATAAATAGTATGGTGGGCCTTAGGAGGACTTTAATGATGGATATCCAATCACCATTGTTTTCCTGTGGTGTGGTCCATATGAGATTTATATCCCTCTCATTTTTGGGATCAACCCCTAAAATTATATGTAAAAATAGATTAATGGAATGGTTGAAACACATACATCATGGTGAGGCTCACAGAGCACCGACCACCACCACCATCGGGTTGGTGGTAGGGGGAGTAGCCAATCCGCTTTCGTTTCCATTTGGGATTCAGCGCCACATTGAGTAGTGAGACTCGCTACTGAAGTGATGTCACCTATTTATGTGGGTCCCACTATGATGTATGTTTTGTATCCATACCGTCCATCCATTTGGAGAGATCATTTTAGGGCATGAGCCAAAGAATGAATCAGATCCAAAACTCAAGTGGACCCCACCATAGAAAACAATGGAGAGAGTCACGCCCATAAATATTCGATACCCTACTAAGAGCAAGTTCATAAAGTTGTCCTCTAACAAAAAAAAATTCTCTGCCGTGGGACTAAAAAAGAGTGTCTATTGTAAATGGCACGTCATTAGGATACACTTAACTAAGAACTATATCGTATTTAGGAACTTAGTGCAGGAAAATATTGACAAAAGTCTCCCTAAGTTCCCTAAAAAGGAAATGATGGGCCTTGACTGGAACCCATTCCTATCGATTGCCTCGGTCAACAACATTTCAATCGACCTCAAAATAGTCGTTGTTGCATCGGCCGATACCCCATAATCATTAGCTCCACATGGTTCGTGGAAGGAGCCACCCCAACTTGGCCCCCAATGAATTTAGCCACACGCAGGGGTGCTCGTGGTTGAACATTCTGATAACACATCTCCTCAGGGGGTAAAGGTACTATGCCTCAACCTCAAGCTAAATGCCAGATGACTTTAGGTAGCCAATGTGCCAAACGAGACAAGAAACGCAAAGACTGTCGAGGGCTAAGCGACTGGGCCAGACGGTCACCACAGACCTTCAGGTAGGCCGTTATGGGACAATTACCCATGTGACAACGATCATGAACAACATATGAACGTAGAAAAGCAATCGACCAATTTAAACCAGCTTCTATTCACAAAACCAAGCCGCGAAAAACCTAGGATTGGGGGTCCAACAACCATGATTGTAGAATTTGTGGTTACCCGTAGAGTATTCCACCAAGATGAATCGGGATGCAACTCGAGCATAAACCGCCAACCAGACCTAGGATGGTCCGACCGACCGAAGGATTAATCGATCGATGGACTATTGCAATCCATCACAAGTTCCCTTGGCTTCCATTGAGCTTTATTGCGAACTCAGAGATGCCAATTACAATGACGAAGAGCGGTGGCAAGATCCTTAGTTATCGCTGCTTGAATAAACCATATAAACCCGCGACCAGTTAAAGAGAGGCTCGACCACAACCTATTCAAACACGTTCTCCCCATGACACATCCATGGAGAAAGACTCAACGAACAAATGCATTAATACTAAGGAACATACTTTAATTTTGTAATCATTCAAAGGGTTCCTATGCCCAGAAGACTTCATGCAAGAAGTCAATTCAGAGGTCGCAGCATCACTAAAAGGAGAGAGATCCAAAATGATGGTATCATTTGGGACCTTACTGCTCATCATCTTTAGCTGCAATATGGCATTCATCCTTTCAATGAAGTTTCAGGCACAATCAAGCTAACCTTGAATTTTGGAATTCCAAATTGGTGAAAATTCCAAATTTTCTCAAAATTTCTTAAATCAGTTGCAATCATCTTAGTGTCCAAACAAGAAATCAAACATGTGTGTAATTTGATCTAGTGATTATTGATAATTTTGAAATTTTTTGAAAAAAAAATTAATAAAAAATATAAAAACTATATTTTTTTTTTTCAAAATTCCACTTCGAGCAGCAGTCAATTGATCCCCATTTCAGATTTTTTTTTTTTTTTTTTTTTTTTTTTTTTTTAATTCCACTCTTAATGTATGTGCAACTCTGTGGATGTAAGCCACAACTACACATATCATTCATAGGTATATTTCTAATTTTCTATTTCTTCTTTTACTTGTGAATGCATTTCTTATGTTATCATACATGTCTTCTTACATTGGTAAATGATATGAATTAATTTTGAATATAATTGCATCAGTTCAATCAGAGACAACTCATAGATTAGGACCTATACAAAGAAAATCTATTATGTGACATTTTGTGATTTTTAATTTCTAAGTGTGTATTGATGTTTTTTTTTTTTTTAACGACCCTTGAAGTTTTATTGAATCTCAACAACAGTGATACATTACGCAATTCAATTGATATACCCTATGTGATAACTGATATATATATATATATATATATATATATATATATATATATATATATATATATATATATATATATATATATATCCCAAGAGTGTAATACATTACGCGATAATGATATGGAAAACGTTGGTTGTAAATTGTAACCATATCTTTGAGATAGAGTTTGGTACACAATACTTGTAACCAATGTTCAAAATATCGGTATCGCACAATGTATTGCATCCTTGGGATACAAATATATATCAGTTATCGCACGGGATATATCGTTTGTATCACATAATTTATTGCACTTTTTGATAAACATAGAGAAACATTGGAAAAATGATTGAATTTTTTAGTGAAACTTCAAGTATTGTTAAAAAATATCTTAATACACACTTTTAAATCATAACACACACACACACACACACACACACACACACACACACACACACACACACACACACATATATATATATATATATATATAAGTGCACACAATAAGTTTACTTTGTATAGGGTCCTAAGTTATGCATTGTCTGATTGAACTAAGACAACTATATTAAAATATAATGCATAACATTTATAAATGTATTAAGACATGTATATCCACACTGTCCATCTGTTCTTCCACCTTAATTTACGGTACCATCCCAAAAAATGAAGTAGATCCAATTATCTAGTGGACCATTCCATAGGAAACAATAAGAAACAGTGTTGATTGAAGACCCTACCATTAGAACCTTCTTAGGGCTCACCTTAATGTTTTGTAGTGTTTATTTACCATCCAATTTGTTGATAAGTTCACATATGCTTGGATGAAAGAAAAAAACAAATATATGAGTGATCCATAACTTTTGTGGCCCATTAATAGTCAATCACCCCTTTTTCCTTTGGTATAGTCCACTTGATTATTGGATGTGCTTCATTTTTTGGATAATAGGCTAAAATGATTTGGTATCTATATCGTTAATTCATTTTGACAAATCATTTTAGGTGGCAAAAAAATGAAACAAATCCAAATCTTAGGTGGACCACACCACATAAAAAAGTAATCATTGAATGACAACCCTAAAAAAAATTTGGGGACTACATAAGTTTTGGATCAAGCTAATATTTATGTCTTCCCTTCATCCAAGTCTATTAGACCTTATGAACAAATTGGATGGCAAATAAACATCATGATGGGCCCAGGAAAGCTTCAACGGTGGATATCATTCCCATCACTGCTTCCTATGGTGTGGACCACTAGAGCCTCATATCTGGCTACATTTTGGGCTGACCTATCAAAATGGATGGACGGTGTAGATCAAACAAATATATCATTGTGTGCCCTATAGAGCCCCGGACAGGACCATCCATCTATAGGCTCCCAATCTGCAATGCAAATTTTTCATAAAGCAAGTTACTCGTGAGAACTTTTTGAGAACTCTTAACACGTGATGTGAGTCCAAAATCTGAACTGTCTAAGTGATGCAGCACTCCATGAAACCTTTACCGTTCAACTTTTGCTCTGATCTAAGACTTTGGTGGGCCATTAAAAAAGAAAACATTTTTCTTCCTTGATTTGCATCTTTCTTTTCCATGGCCCACCATAGTTTTAGATCAAGGTAAAATTTGGTCCATGGGAGTTTCATGGGATGCCACATCACATGAATCGTTTAGATTGGAGGCACATGACACGTGTGCAAAGATGCGCACATGCCTAGGTGCGCAAGGAGATGCCTCTTCCTACTAAATGCTTTTACAAGAGTATCTGAGCTGGGATACTAAGTGGGGCACACTTTGATGTTCGTCAGAAATCCACACCGTCCATCCATTTTGTGTAATCATTTTAGGACGTGTGATCGAAAATGAGGTGGATCCAAAACTCAAGTGGCCATATGAGAGGGAAACTGGGGAAAGAGTTTCCTACCGTTGAAACTTTCCTAGGCTCCACCTTGATGTTTATATGTCATCCAAACCGTTTATGAGTTCATTCCCATTGGGATGAAGTGAAGACATGAAAAAATTATCCTGATATGAAGCTTATGTGGCCATAAAAATGTTTCAATGGTGGTCACCGAATCCTTAGTGTTTCCTCTCATGCGGCCCACCTGAGTTTTGGATCCACCTCATTTTCAGTCACATGTCCTAAGATGAGCTCGTAAAACAGATGGACACGGTGGATTTCTTACAAAAATCACAATGGGCCCCACCTAGCATCCCATTGCATGAACTTCATGCGCGAAGGTTTCCGCGTGTAGCCATGCCCAATAAAAAAGAACGGGGAGACGCCGATTAGGTACTGACAGGTTGAGTAGCGAGACTCGCTATGGAAGCAATGTCACCAAGTTCTATGGGCCCACTATGATGTGTCTTTTATTCACATCGTCCATTCATTTTGAGAGATCATTTTAGAGAATGATCCAAATGATCCAAACAATGAGGCAGATAAAAAGCCGTAGTGGAACCACCACAGAAAACAGTGGGGAGAGTGATTCCCACCGTTGAAACTATCCTAAGGCTCTCCATGATGTTTATTTGAAACCCAACCGGTTTAAAGGTTAAAAAAGACATGCAAGAAAGGAAAACAAACGTATCAGCTTAATCTAGCTACAACGGTAAAATAAGGTAAGTACATGTAAACAGTAATGATGACTAATGTCACCTGTTTGAAAGGAGTCAGGATCCTCTGTTATCTGGTCAACAGGGATTTCCTGTTACCCTAAGGGCGTATTTGATTTTCTAATTACAGAGGTAATTCCAAGTAAATGGGTAATAATTATTTACCTCTGTATGTCCGGTTGGATTTCCAAGGTGATTTGACCACCACCTTTTATTTATAGCACTACTAGTGTCACCCGAGGAGAAAAAGTTAAATTGTGAGGCCCACCTTGATGTTTGTGTATTATCCACACCGTCCATCCCTTTAGTCAACTCATTTTAGGGCATGAGCCAAAAAAAAAAAAAAGGCAGATCCAAAGATCAAGTGGATCACACTACTGGAAACAATGAGAATTAAACTCCTACCATTGAAAGCTTCTTGAAGACCCTGGAAGTTTTGGATAAAACTAATATTTTTGTTTCCACTTTATCCATAACTGTGTGACCTTACTAACGGGTTGGATGACAAATAAACATCACTGTGGAATAATCAGGTAAGAGTTCATGCCTTAAAATGTACATGTGACTGAAAATATCAGTTTTATAAGGGAAACTTTCCTCATACAACTTTCAACCATTGACATTTTAATGATCCTTGTTCCAACCATTGACGTTTTAATGATCCTTATTTCCTAAGGTGTGGTCCACTTAAGCTTTTGATTTTCCTCATTTTTGGGCTCATGCCTTAAAATGTATTTTTTAAAAGGGTGGATGGTGTGGATAACTCATATATATCATGGTGGGGCCCACATATTTAAATTAGTAATAAAAATGTCTTATATAGACCAATTTTCGAAACGTAATTCATGGCGACTTTCAAGCAGCTTTAGTTAGTAATAATCAGGTAATTCCGTATTTTTACAAGGGAAATTAAAAATCAAACAGCCCCTAATGGTCGATGCTCATTAAACACTGTTTCCTGTAATGTGGTCCAATTGAGATTGGGATATATCTCATTTTTGGTCTCATACCTTAAAATGATCCGTAAAAATAGATGGACGGCATGGATGAAACACATACATCATGGTGGGCCCCACAGAGCACCGACCATCAGCCATTGGCTGGTGTCGGGGGTAGCCAATCCATTTCCGTTCAAGAGGAAGAGGTTTGCCTGGTGATCAACTAGGTGGGGCCTACTACAGTTTATGTGTTTCATCCTGACCTTTCATTCATTTTACAACCTCATTTTAGAGTATGAATACAAAAAACAAATCAAATCCAAAGATCAAGTGAAACATACCATATGAAATAGTGGGGATAATGGTCGATCGATTACCTTTAATTTTATGCCGAAAATTCTTGGTTTGACTGGTGTTATATTCTGTTTAATCATGGTAGAGGTGGATTTGAAGAAGGCATGTTGTCTACTTTTTGCATGTTTTTTTGTTTTTTGTGAGTATCAATCCAACCGAATATCTCATGGTTTGACCGACAAAGTGTGTAAGTATGGGTTTTTATTTCCTGTTTCAATATAGAAGTGTATTAATATCCTTCTAATTGTAATTAGGGTCAGAATATAGAAAACATTAGAGCCAAATCAAGAGGCTGTTTGATTTTTAGCTACAGCGGTAAAATACCATGTTACAACTGATTTCAACTTGTGGGCCCCATCATGATGTATGTGACTTATCCACACCATCCAAAATTTTTTAACAGCACCTTTTACGGTATAATTCTAAAAATGAGGCAAATCCCAAAGTCAAGTGGGTCCACACCTTAAGAAATAGTGATTGTAAAGACGTCAACGGTTAAAAGTTATTTTCTCCCTAGGGCCCACATTAATGTTTATTTGTCATCCAACCTGTTCATAAGGTCACAAAGCCATGGATAAGGGAAAAAAAATTATCAACCTAATCCAAAACTTCTAAGGCCCTCAAAAAGCTTTCAATGGTAGGAGCTCAATTCACATTGTTTCCTACTATGTGGTCCACATGAGGTTTAGATCTGCCTCATTTTTTGAATCGTAAACTAAAATGAGCTGGCTAAAGGGATGAACGGTGTGGATAAGACACACAAATCATGGTGGACCCCACAAATATAATGTTTTTTTATCGGGTGCAAAAGGCGGCTGTCAATATCACCTAAAAAAAATGCAGTTAAAAATTCAAACGTAAATAATTAATACCCATTTACCCTGAATTACCACAGCAGCTGGTAAATCAAACAGCCCCTAAAACTGTTGTGGCCTTTAAAAGTTTTTAACGGTGGGCGTCACCGTCCCCCTTGTTTTCTTTGCTGGGTCCAGCGGAGCTTTGGATTTAACTCATTATTTGTATATTGCCATGGGCCTCTTTGGACGGGCGAATCCCATGGGATTAGGAGGAATGGGATGGATTTTAGGGCCCATTTGGCCAGGTGGATGGCAAGGGATTGAATGGTATTAGGGTGAATGGCATGAATTTCAAGGTAATGATGGTGTGTTCAGTGGATTGTCTTAAGATCCACGGGATTGCTATATCCCGGGATTGCTGTATCGAGTCTGTTTGGCATGCCCAGCCAATCCTGGGATTAAACCTTCCCATCCCTTCCAATCCCTCAAACCAAAATTGTCATAGGCAAATTTGAACAGATTAGGGTGGATTGGATGAGATTTAAAGGTAATGATGGTGTTGCCAGTGGATTGTCTTAAGATCCATCGGATTGCTATATCTCGGGATCAGGTCACCCAGTCTCTTAGGCATGCCTTGGCCAATCCCGGGATTTAACTTCCAAGCCCTTCCAATACCATCCAATCCCTTCCAATC
>JAJHSJ010001134.1:0-50246 GCA_021015155.1 Magnolia officinalis
CAGGGCTGTCAGGGCTGTTACATGGAATCGTTGCCACCACTCCCCCATCCCTTATCAATACGGGCCTAGTTTATACTCTGTTACTATGAGAAGGCTCATCGCCTCACCGCAGATTCAGAGTATGCTCGAGGTCACTCAAAGGGCTGCCAGGAGGGCTGTACACGGAATCGCTGCACCACCTCCCCCATCACCTTATCATGTAGGCCGATAGCACGAATATAGTGTCCCATACCACATAATCGGCTCATGAGTCTGGTTGCTTACTGGTCACTACAGGGAGGCAAGTGGGCCCAGCGTAGGCGATAGCTCAACCACGGTGTCCCATACCACCATGCCTGGCTCATGAGTCTTAGCTGGATCGAGGTACCATGGTTAATGGGATTCCACAGGTAAGTTTGGTACCCTAGGTTCAAGCAGTAGCGACCAAACATGGTGAACATACATTAGACATGTCGGGTTACTTGACGAGCCTGACTAGCTTGAGCGCACAATCAATTGGACGACATAAAGTGCATAAGCACTTCGCATGGCCTAACCACTGTCACCAACTGACGTACAATTCGGGTTCGTCAAACACATCTACGTGGCGACATGAAACTCAACCACTATCTCAAGTCTAGTACTGACTGTCTGGACTATAGACATAGTCCCAAGCTCAATCAAACCTTATTTGTAGCATGTGGAGTAAAAGCATGATAAACAATTAATTCAAGCATGTTAGTAAGCATGTCATAAAGCATGTTATAAAGCATGTTATAAAGCACTACATAAATAAGAATACCAACACATATATTGCACAAGTAAAGTTTAAGTAAACAACCTCATGGAGGAAATCATACATGTCTCTAAGGTAGTTGAGAATCCCATCTCAACACCCTCCTAAGGCATCAACATCCAAACACTTACACACAAGCATTTCTACAAACACTTAACATACACTATTTCAACATACTTAGTGTATGTTAGCAAACATGTATTAGGGCGAATCCTTTCGCCAAATAAGTATTTCATTCACATATCATATATTCATACCACAAATAATCATGTCCAACACACTTCCAAAATATATACGTATACGGTATTTTCTACAATATACTATTTCTACATACATAGTGTATATTAGCATAACATGTATTAGGGCGAATCTTTTCGCCAAATCAGTATTTTATCCATATAACATATATTCATACAACAACTAATCATGTCAAACACATTTCCAAAATATATACGTATACCGTATTTTCTACGAATACCTAGAGTATGTAAAATTCCATATTCTACGTCTTTAATCGAAACAGAATCAGAAAGCACTTTGTACATGTGCAATTGCATGCAGATCATGAATCTATCATTATCTGACATTGAAAGCATTGAAAACCGTAACCTATACACCTAAAGTCCTCACCTTTTGTCGTAGAATCGTAACGGAGTCGATAGATTTGCTTAGGCTTTGTATACGGCGATTCGGCAACCTATATGATGAAATAGGTTAGCTATTTCATAACCTACAACTCTTAAAACCCCAAATCAGTTTAAGGTTAGGGTTTCTTACCTAGAAACGTCGCTGAAATCGCCAGAAAAGCGATAAGAATGAGGTGGTTAAGCACCTAAGGCAGCAAGGAAGAAAGGCAGGAAGGATCTCCCACAACTCTCCCACTTTCTCTCTCTTTTCTCTCTTCTCTCTCTAGGGTTCTCAAAAATTTGGATGGCTGAAATGAGAGAGGGTTTAAGGTCCTTATATAACCCCAAATCTCACCAAAACAGACTTCTGGACAAGATTTACTTAGGTTATAACCAAAGCGGACCTTTTCCAGCTCAATGGAGGACTTCTGGCGGGCCTCCTTGAGCCAAAAGTCGGACTTAAGCTCACCAACACCGGATCTAAGTGGAGTTAAGTTTTCATTTCGGTCGGGATTCTAGATCACGCGTGGCGGACCAGTTTCAGTTCAACGGTCAGCGGATCTCGATCGAAGATTCCGAGTATATGTAAATGTGTATGAAATTTCTCCTGATCCGAGGGTGTAATTTGGTCTAATTCTAGCGGTCTGGTTGCTTAAAACTGATCCGCAAGCAACATGTGTCAGATTACTATTCAAGATATTTTATTTTGAATTAATTTCATATTTCTCACACTCTTCACTCCGAGCTCAAGCGAATAGCACTGGGACACTGGCGGGATTTGATTTCTGAAATGGTTGCCAAGCCCGACGAGGCGGTCCTAAGTCCTTAACCTCATATTATTCGGACTCCCGATGTGCGGTCCAGATCTGATACGGAGTTTCAAGATGCTCCCGAGAGCAGCCGGGTAATGAGATTGATCCTAGATTTAGGGTAACCTAGCGTTAATGATTCTACAAGTTTTGGGTCTTGCAGATCGTATTTAAAGTGATTAGTGCTAATTTCACAGGCACACTCTAGTTTAACACTAGCTAAATCTCGCCTAATTTCTAAAGGATTTAGTCCTGAGTGATTTCGGTCTGAGGTGGTACTTAGACCTTTGTAGCAATGTTTAGTTTAAGTATTGTTCTTCATCACCTAAACTTTAAGGTAGGTAGTGTCTATGTGAAAGTACTTAGAAGGATTTAAGGAACGAGGTAATGAAAGGTGAGATTTGTGAAGAAAATGGTTGAAAAGGGATTTGAGGCTTTAATCGAGTGTTTGAGAAGTTTAAACGGTGTTAGGATTGACTCATCCCTAAGGACGTCTAATTCCAGGTTGGGAAAAATCCGGGCTGTTACACGTCGAGTGTTGTCACGGAACCAATTGGGCATGAAACAGTCTCAACTCTCTATCTCAGAATCTAACCTAAACCTAAAAGGAAAAAGGGAAATAGAAATCTAGAAATAGAAAGAAGTTACCAAATTAGAAGGTTCTATGTTAGGATCCTGCAAAAGAAAAAAGGAAAGTGAATTAGTTTCTAAAAAGGAAATAAGGAAAGCAACCTAGTTTCTTAAAAAAAATGAAAAAGAAAATTTCTAAAAATAGAAAATAGAAAGTTTTTTTAAAAAATTAGTTTCTAAAAAAAAATAAAGTAGGAAAGTTTCTATCCTAGAGTTAGAAAATATTTTCTAAAAACAGAAAAGGAAAGTTTCTAAAAGCAAAGGTAGCTTCTAAAATAATTCAAAAAACCCTAATCGTAAAAATAGAAAATGGAAAAACCTTAATCTTAAACTAATTCCAAAACTATTTAATCTCAGAAAAATGCAACCATTAGTCCCCGACAATGGTGCCAAAAACTTGTTCACAACCCCAAGTGTAGGGTCGCGATGTAGTAATAATCTCGGTGAGACCGAGGTTGAATTCACAGGGACTAATCTCGTGAGTATTCTAAAAGCACCTAGAAGTAAAGCTAGAAGAAGATGTAAACCTAAATTTGGAAGTGTAGAGAGAGTAATTGTGAGTTATTTAACTAAAACTTAAGAAATTCAAAGGTGGGAACTAGGGTTTCCAAGGATACACTTGTAGCAATCAGAGAGATCTACGCTTGACTCAAAGACACAACTGGAATCAAAGTCCTATCTTATCCAGTTAGAAGATATATCAATAAAACCAAATCTGAACTTCCTTTGACCTAATTCTCAATGGATGAGAGTTGTGAGAACTGGACGTGATTCCATCACAAAACCATGCCTAGGAGACAATGGCTCACAATAGGATATACCAATCTCATAACCAAACATAAGAGAATCATGAAGATTAGAAGGTATTCCATCATCCAACCATGCCCAAGGGACGATGGTGAACAATAGGATTTCCTAATTTCACAATCTCAATATATGAAAAGAGATATCAAAACTAGCGCAGATCTACTGTAATTTGAGTCACAATAAACCATTAAAAACTGAAAGTATTTCTTAAATATTAAACTAGAATCAAAGAGAGTTGTTGGTGCAAAAAAATATGTATAAAGTTTCCATCATGTGATAAAAAAAAGGATTTTGGGAAATGAGGAGATATCAGAGACAAGGAAGAAAGAAGAAAGAAGGATAGAAGAGAAAGGAAACTAGAAGAAGAAGTATTAAGAAAACATGAAGAAAAGGGAAGAAATCATGACCTTTACGCAGGCCTGCGCAAAGGGTGGTGTTTGCGTGGGTCTGCGCAAACACCCTTATGGATTGCGTACACCAACACAAAGGGAGTAAGGGGAAGGTGGTTTAGATGGCTGGGATCAGATGAAAGGTGGGCCCCACGACATAGAGATCAAGGGTTCGCATGTGTGAAGGCCTATAAATACCCCATTCCCCCTCTCATTTGTACACGTTGAAGATTTCTAGGAAGATCAGAGCTCTAGGGAAGAAGAGGAGTTTGAAAGGTATTCAGGAGGAGGAAAGAAGAAGCAGTTGCGCTAGCCCGCAAAACCTGTAGTGCAATTGCGCGGACCCGCACAAAAACTACTGACCCACGCAAACACTACTGTTTGTGCGGGCATCAATGAACGGGCTGAAATGTATCGTAATGTGATCTTTTCTTCAGTTCCAAGGTTTCTCTAGAAGGAATACATGAGATCATTATATTTCTCTCAATGAGATGACCGAATCACAAGCTGAAATGCTGCCGGATTGGATATTCAAATTTGATATTCAAACTCTTTCAATTATTCTGAATATTCTATCCTAGAATCAAGGGAAATCAAAGGATGTAAATGAACTCAGAATGAATAATATGATGATTGTTCTCTTCCTATCGTCTCTTTGTTATGATTGAATAAGATAATTTCCCAAATTAAATGCATTTGTTTCTTGTCGAATCAAAATGGTGACTCTATTGAGGAATTTCTATCTTATTTAAGAATAACATTTAGAAGGTTACGGGAACTTTTGTCATAGTTTGGCATCTTTTTGACGCCAAAATGGCGACTCTCAATGGAAACATCCTCCCCTTCATCTCTAAGATAGAATGTTTTATCAGTTGGATACTAATTGCGATTTTATATTTTGTCTGAAGGTAAGAAGATAGAACTACGAGTTACGATCGATGGCAAACCTAAACAAAGAAGAAAGTTTCTGAGAAAGCAAAATCTGTTGTGATCAGGAGTAAGGAATTTTATGTAATGGATGGAATGATCTTTATTTCACCAGTAGCTCAACAAGAAGAGGGAGGATGAAGGATAGTAACATCCAAAAGATTAAAAGTTTGATCTACCTCCACAAGAAGCATCATCCCGACAAGTACAGGGTCGATTATGCGAAGTGTCGTGAGATGCAGTCTTGCCTCGGTCATGCAATCATCTCATTCGAGAAAAACAGAAAGGCTCATCACTCCAAAAAGTCTTCCAGTACCGTTAACTACAAGCATAAAGACATCTTCCACAGAATCATTACGAGTTCAGAAGAATAAAGGGAAAGCCATCGTAACTAGCGAATGTTCACTCAAAGCACCACCTCTTGCAAAATATTTCAAGTGAACTCACACATTAAGAATGCCACGATCTGAGTCAGTTAGTCCTTCGAAGCGACAATACATTGGTTTCAAATCAAACTATAGTTCATCTTCTTTGACAGCGTCAGTAGTACAGCACTCACTTCCTCCTTCAATATCAAGACGATCGAAGAATAAGAAAACAGAAGTTTCATCAGTAGACATCAATCAACTTAACCAACCTTCACCAGATAAGCATGTAGCTGAAGGAGTCCCTAATTTTCTAACAGTGACTGTTGCGAACAACATTGAACCACAAGTACAAAGGCCACAACCACAAGCGGTTAGATTTCAAGAACCGATGCCTAATATTAATCAAAATATAACACAGGAAGAAATCCAAAAGATGGTCATCGAAACCATTCATCTAGAGAAGGAGCGAGGTCAGAATAAAAAATTTCAATACCAGACATCGTATCCTCATGAAATAGAAGAAATGCCATTTCTCGCTGATTTCAAACACCCAGGCTTTCGAAAATTTAATGGGAACGGATCACCAGAAGAACATATGATGTATTTCATAACAAAGATGAGAAATTTCTCTAGAGTTCCTCAATATTGTCTGCGATTATTCGGATCTTCTCTGACAAGAAGAGCTTTCAGATGGTATTCAAGTTTAATCTCAGGATCTACTTGGAAACAGATGCTGGATGCTTTTATGTCGAACTTTTTCCCTTCTGACAGAGAAGTTAGTTTGACCGAACTGGCCTCTATTCGCCAAGAAGAAAATGAACCAGTCGAAGAATTTATTAGTCGATAGAAGGACTTGGGGGCATCATGTCGACATCCTATGCAAGAATCAAAACAAGTAAAACTATGTTTTGAAGGCATGAGACCAGAACTGGCACGCAACCTAATTAGTAAAAATTGGAAAACCTTTCGTGATCATGCTACGAAGGCTTATGCTCTTGAAAAGATGATTGGAAGAGTGTCTGGTTTTCAGCTAACATCAGCCCACATCACTCGAAAAGAAGAAAATAAAGAAGATTATCAGGATGTTGAAAGAGATAGCAATGAAGAAGATAGAAATGGTCGTGCGGTTATAATGATATATAAAAAGTTCAGGCAAAATAAAGACCATATGAAGTATTCATTTGTAAGAAAATACATACTTCTTATGTTGAAACAATTGTTGAGTATGAAGAGTATCGAATTACCTCGGCTAAGACACCTCGAAGAAATTGAAAATACAAGAGGAATGCAGTATTGTTATTATCACTGTACATGTGGACATCATACGGAAAGTTGTAATGCCCTCAGGAAAAAGCTACAAAAGATGATCAATAGGGGAGAAATTGTGATGGAAGAATATGACAGAAAGAGAAGAATGGCGATTCCAAAACATTGATAATCTCTGATAAAGGGAACGAGATTTTTTAGTGTTAGTACGGTTCATCATGCTTATGCGTAAGAAGAGAAGAGGAAGAGTTATATAATAGCATAATAGATAGAAAATTCTGATACAAAGTAATATTTCGTCATATATCTCATAGGTTTTCATCTCTCAGTGAAGTAAAGATGAAGAGTGATTAGCAAATGGAAGAGTCAAAGAAATACAATTTCTAAAATTCATTCATAAACTTTTAAGTAGCAAGATAAAATTCTCAATCCGCCTAATCCCAAATGAGGTAATTGTTGATTCCCTGATATGATAATTGTCGATATCAATTTTTGCAGGTCAAAATTAGGATAAGAATTATTACCATGATTGAATTATTATATATTAGAGATTAAGCCCAGAATTGTTATTGTAATTGGATTATTGCTACGGCCGATGAAAGTGGCTCCGAAATTATATATATTCTGAAAATGAGGCCATTGAAAGATCATTTCTGGCCATTTATCTGCAAAGATTTATGAAACGATAATTATATCCAGATTATCGGCAATTACCAAGTTTATAATGTTAGTCAAGACATAAAGGGATTTAATATTCAAGAAAGGTGATATACTGCAGTTTATTGGAGGACGTGGATCAGAATAAATAAGAAATCGGAATGCTTACAGATGTTTACTCTATCAAAATTATTGTTCTCGAAAGATAAAGAAGTTTTGATTGTAAAGATTCTCAGAGAAAATCTTATCCAATCAAAAGGGGGCATGACAAGTAGAAAAATCAACGGCTGCAAAAGACAAAAGTCATGTGCTCCTCTTCATGTGAATGAATAAAAGGCGCAAATTTTTAAACAAAGCTTCTCAAGCATATCAAGCATATCAAGGTCCAGCATTGATGATTGCTGCAAAGCGTCGATGATTACCGCAAAGCGTCGATGATTACCACCGACGTCAATGATTGTCGTCGTCAATTGCTGCCAACATTGATGATTATTGCCAAAATCGCCAAACGTCGATGATTATCTCTAAAATTAGCAACTATTGTTGTCGTCATCAATCGCTATTACAAACTCATCTTATAAAAATTGTTATCATCACCGAGCTGATGCACTATTTTAAATATAACAGGAATGTTCTCAGAACATTATTAGCAGTGGCAAAATATCAATTATCGATTCACCATTTTTGGCAGTGGAATAAAACTATATAGCCAACCACATATAAAGTTGATGATAACGATGGTAGCTTATCATTTAAGGCAGCTTAGCCAAGCCTTATACTGCCAACTATGCATAAGGCCTATCATTATCATCTATATATGGCAGCGGTGAGTGCCTGAGCAAGTCTATATATAAAGCTTCAATGACTTAAAGAGCTTGAAATCGGCGGTAATCTATAATTGCTCTTTGAGCCCAGCCCGAAATCGACAGTAATCTATATAATGCTCTTTGAGCCCAGCCCGAAATTGGCGGTAATCTATAATTGTTCTTTGAGCCCAAGTCTTGTCCAATCAAGTCATGTCCAGTTTAGTCCAGTCTAGTCAAGTCAAGTTTAGTCTTGTCCAGTCAAGGTGTTGTCAGTTAAAGTGCACTAGCGCCATTATTCAAGAGCTTAAACTATGCGTAGCATCAAAATGCTGCAAAAAATTCATGATCATCTATTTACTTGAAATATGCTCGAAGATACAAATTGCTTGATATGATAACAAAAATCATGAAAATTTCATACTTAGTAAATATACATACAAAATGTGTTTCTTTTGAAACAGGTACAAATTATGATTACATTAAATCTGATCAAAATATTTGATATTTGCTAAGTGCTTTAAACTATTGTTATTCTTCTGAAGAGGATGAGTCTTCAATGATGAATGTTTATCCTTTTGAGAGGGATGGCGATGTATTTCCGTCTCTTGTCTTTCCGACGCTAAAAGAGTATTCTCTTAAGATCTGTAGAGGAGGAGGATAGAATCGCAAAGAATCGTCATTCTCTTCTGGGAAATCTGAAGATTCATGGGTATTCTTCAAAGGAGTACCAAAGGCTATCCATCCCTCAAGAATATCAGTAGGCTTTGTTTCAGAAATATTATCCGCAGAAGAAATTTTTGCACAAAGTGGGCCTGAAGAGGGAGCACGATCTATTTCTTTGAAATATCCAATGCCTTGGTCTTTCTGGAAATCTTTTAAGCAAGGAGGAAGAATCCATATGACATGGTCTACTGGATAGCAATGTTCTACTAAGTAATACTGATAAACCCACCATCGCATCCAAGAATAAGAAGAACTAAAAGGGTAATTATAATTGGAAATTATGAAGTGCGACCCGGTGCAAACGTTTAAGAGTTGCTTCCATATTAGAGCCCAATTATATGGCCCAATGCTGCTGTAACTTCTCATTGTTCTGGTAGCAATGTCACAAGTCTCTGGTATAGTCTAGTCGAATCCAAATTGGCAAGCAAACCTGTTAGGATAGTATGGTTCGCGCCAGAATATATTGCCTTCTCTCCAAGGAAGGGTGCTGGGACTGATGGAGACAAGAAATGAATGTTCGCTAAATGAAATGGAATCATCATCAAAGGGAGGTGATCAAGGTGATCAGGATGTGAATACACACTTTTGAAGTCAGCAAATGTCCAAGGAAAATATTGTCATAACCAAAACTCGGAAACCGGGCTCACAAAATTCTCGATCGCCGAATCCGGTACCGACAGTCTCCGTAGCACCCCATTCTCGACTCACAGCGCCTATACGCCAGTTTTCGATCATGAGATCCTACAAGGACGATTTTCAATATGAATTTGTCTCATAAGAAGCATAACCACAAGTATACCCAATCACAAGAACAACATCATCACCACATATCCACTAATATAAACTTTGAATACAATGTTGAAGGGAAATACATATGTCAAAATAAAATCAAAGCTCCGAAGGACAGCTGCACGATCCAAGCTCAACGCTGCCGCGACCAACTCCACCTGCACGCATCTATCGTGCATAAGCTTATAAAAAACTTAGAGGGCGGTGAAAGTGTGTGCGCAAGATAAGTGTCAAGCACACAAATACAATGTCATAATCATACAATGTCAGAAGTACTAGCGAGATCATGAATCATACGATATTAGAGTAAGTAGAAACACTGACAAGTCCATGAGTCATACAATATCAGAGTACACAATACAAATCAGCTATGCAAATAAGTAGTCATAAAGAGTTAAGTATCATATACTGAGGATGCAATGTAATATGCGGTGCGAATCACCATGCAGGAGTGTGGAGTCGGGATGATGGTACGTGGTATCGCAAGCTATGGAATCCACCATAAGGGACTTCTATCTAAACCAGTCCCATACCTAAATTTGGATAGTCAGACTCAATGTGGTAAACTCCTGATCTCAGGTTAGTCGCGCGCCCCAACCGAAATCTTAGTCATTACGAAGGTACACGTAACAAATAGTTGCGCACTACCAGCCCGAGTGGATAATGAATGAATGAATGAATGAGTATGCAACTCCTGCTCTACAAATCAGTATTGTACATCTCTGGGATCATCACCTGGGTCTAATACACTCTACATCCAATCACTGCTCATTGACGCATGACCATGCAAGTGGAAGAGACCTCACCATCCGCCTGGCCAGTAGTCAGCCAATATCTACTCGGCACGTCAATGGCGGACCCAATCATGAGCTGGTCAAACTCAGCCTAGCTATGCCCACTACCCTTAGGCGGGTAAGGCCACACCCCCTCCCAACCGACCATGACACAGTGGGGGACATGACCCAATGGTATTCGGCACTCGGGCGCTCATGTATCCACTAGGTCTCGACGTTGGGACATCTCCTGGCCACGAAGGTTTATGGACTTTCACCTACGGACATCCAAAGTGCCCAGATACTCGAACCAAATATTTTCGGTATCTCATCTACCCATTCATGACATGGTTGTGGAGGCTATGGCCCTAATGTTGCTAGGGCATATGGTAATCGCAACACACAATGAAAGATGGATGAGTCATACAATCCAGTCATGCATCAATCCTGCGCATACCATGCACTCATGTGAGATAATCTCCGCCTATCATAGAGTCTAATAACAACCTACCCAATGACATATGCGATGGTCAACTACATCTCATAATAAACATGCGGATGATGTATATGATCATGTATCATGATGCTATGTTGTCACATACTCATAATCAGTATCGACAATCGATACCGAAATCGGCATCGATAATCAGCCTCGATAATTTGCCTAAAAATTGGATTGATAACCGGCCTTGACAATCGGAATCGGCCTCGACAATCAGAATTGGCCTTGATAATCGGAATCGCCTCGATAATCAGAATCAGCCTTGACAATCGGAGTCGGCCTCGACAATCGGAATCGAAATCGGCCTCGACAATCGGCCTCGACAATCGAAATTGACCTCGATAATCGGCCTCAACAATCGGAATTGGGATCGGCCTCAACAAGCTGACTCAACCTCGACAATTAAAATTGGCCTCGACAATCAGCCTAGACAATCGGAATTGGAATCGGCCTCAACATTCTGACTTGGCCTCGACAATCAGAATCGGAATCAGCCTCGATAATCTGACTCGGCCTCGATAATCGGCCTCGACAATCGGAATCAGAATCGGAATCGTCTTGACAATCGGAATCGAGATCGGCTTCGACAATCGGAATCGGAATCGGCCTCGACAATTGAAATTGACCTTGACAATCGAAATCAGAATCGGCCTCAACAATCTGAGTCGGCCTCGACAATCGGAATCGTAGTCGGCCTCAACAATCGGAATCGGGATTAGCCTCGACAATCTGACTCGTCATCGACAATTGGAATCGGCCTTGACAATCGGCCTCAGCAATTGGAATCGGAATCGGAATCGACCTCACTCATGGACCGCATATACATCACAATAGGCCTCGTCACATGGGCCATAATTACATCACATCGGGCCTCACTCGTGGGCAGCATATACATCACAATGGGCCTCAGCACATGGGCCATAATTACATCACATCGGGCCTCACTCGTGGGCCGCACAATGGGCTGCACCAATGAGCCTCATATATGTCGAGTGGGCCGCATCAACGGGCCGCACCAATGGGCCTCATAAACATCAAGTGGGTTGCATCAATGGGCCCCACTAATGGGCCTTATATACATCAAGTGGACTGCATCAATGGGCTGCACTAACAGGCCTCATAAACATCAAGTGGGCTACATCAATGGGCCGCACTAATGGGCCTCATATACAACAAGTGGGCTGCATCAATGGGTCGTACTAATGGGCCTCATATACATCAAATGGGCTGCATCAATGAGCCACACTAATGGGCCTCATAGATGGGCTACAAATATATCAAGGTGGGCCTTACAGATGGGCCACAAGTATAACAAAGTGGGCCTCTCAAATGGGCCACAAAATACATCAAAGTGGGCCCTGACGGATCGGCCACAAAATACATCAAGGCGGACCTCAAGGGGGAGCTTGAATTACATCTAAAATCATCTCACTAATTATAGGTGTGACATGTGTATCACTGTACACTGTCATTCCATGGGGCACATGGCGCACTAATTATGATCGGCACTGTCCAAACATTGTTCAGGTAAATCAGCACCATCCAAACATTATCCATGTGAATCAGCACCGTCCAACCATTGTCCAGCACCATCCAACTTAATCTGGACGGTGTGGAAGAAATAAACATATCATGGTGGTGTCCACGCTGGCAAAATAAGTGGACGGCTTGGATAGAGCACATACACTGAGGTGGGTCCTACCGTGTAACATCCCGAATTTTTGCCAACCTGGAATTAGACGTCCTTAGGCAATGGGTCGCTCCAAACACCTTATTAACTTGTCAGAACTCAATCCCACAGTCTAAAATCACTTTTTTAAACCCTTTTCCTTCACAAATCTCACCTTTCACTACCTTATCCTTCAAAGGTAACTAAGTGCAAAACTAGATTAGCTACGAAATCCGCTTGATCCACTTTAAATACGATCTGCAAGATCCAAAACTTGTAGAATCATTGACGCTAGGTTACCCTAAAATCTAGGATCAATCTCATTACCCGGCTGCTCTCGGGAGCATCACGAAACTCCGTATCAGATCTGGACCGCACATCGAAAGTCCGATTAACGCGAAGTTAAACGGTTAGGACCGCCTTACTGGGCTTGACAACCATCTCAGAAATCAAATCTAGATAATGTCCCGGGGCTATTCGCTTGAGCTCGGAGTAAGGAGTGTGAGAAATGTGAAATTAAATAAAATATAAAATATAATTTTAAGTAATCTGGCACGTGTCGCTTGCAGATCAATTATAAGGATTCTGACCATCAGAATCAGGCCATATTACACACCTCGGATCAAGGATATTTGCCCCTACGTGTTAGTGTACTTGAAATCTCTGATCGAGTTTCACTGACCGTTGAACTGAAACTGGTCCACCACGCGTGATCTGGGAGTCCGACCGAAATAAAAACTTAACTACACCTAGATCCAATGTCTGTGAGCTTAAGTACGACCTTTGGCTCAAGGGGGGCTTCCAGAAGTGCTCCGTTGAGACGGAACAGACTCGCTTTGGTCATAACCTAAGTATACCTTAGCCCTGAGTCTAATTTGGTGAGTTCTGGACCTATATAAGGACCTTAAACCCTCACTCTCTCATTCCATACGAATTTGAGAAAACCTAGGAGAGAGAAGAGAGAAAATAGAGAGAAAGTGTGGGAGAAGTGGGTGAAGGATCCTGGTGCTCTATCCTACCATCATACGTGCTTAGCCATCAAGATCTAATCGCCTTTCCAGCGATTCCGACTTCATTTCTAGGTAAGAAAACCTAACCCTAAGCTGTTTTAGGGTTTCCAAGCGTGTAGGTGATGTAATAGCTGACCTGTTTCATGATTCAGGTTGCCTAATCACCGTAGACGAAGGCTTAGAGATTCTAGCGTATTCGTTACGATTCTACAGCATAAGGTGCGGACTTTAGACGGATAGATTATGGTTTTCAACACTTTCAATGTCAGTTAATGATATATTCATGATCTGCATGCAATTGCACATGTACAAAGTGCTGTCCGTTTCATTTTTCAGTTATACGTTAACTATGTTGAATATACTGTATTCCTCGTATTTGTAGAAAATACCGTATACGTATAAAATACGGATTTGTGCTTAACATGATTATTTGTCGTGACTATATGCTTATATGTATGCGACAACTACCTAGTGAAAGGACTTGCCCTAAATCACGCCACGACCACTATATGCTATATAGGTTAAAATGTGTAGCCCAAGTGTTTGTGGAAATGACTGAATGAATATGGAACTTGGTTTCCTGCTTGCCATGACTATCCGTCGTGGGTGCACGCGTGTTATACTTGGGGCAACTCCCTAGTGAAAGGATTTGGCCTAATACCTATGTGATCAACATATGTCATGTATGTTGATGTATATAGTCTAAAGTGTTTGTTGAAATGTCTGAATGAGTAGTAGTTAGTAAATTGTAATGTATAAGGGTGTTGAAATATGATTCTCAACTCCTTTAACTATGTGTATGATTTCTTTAGATATCTGTGTGATTAGGAATTGAATATGTACAAACTCATGCTTATGTTGTACTTCATAACATGCTCAACTGATTGTATGATTTTAACTATGTAATGCACATGTTTAAATTCATGTTTAAGTTGTATTCTATAAAGGCCGCGAAGGGTGATGGGGGAGTGCTGTAACGATTCCGTGCAACAGCCCTGGCAGCCCTAAGCGGACAATATCGAACTTTTGATTGTATGATTTGAAATCTTGGTTCAATACTGCTTTAACTGTCTTTTAGGATATTTTTGTTGCAATTGAATGTGATTGGGGCTATTGTATAGTCCAGGCGATCGGTAACGGGATTAAATTCGTGCCCGAGATTCATTCGCCACGTGAGATCTGTTCGACGAAATCGAGTCGTACTTCGGTTGGCGATAGTGGTTGGCCACGCGAAGTGCTTATGCACTTCATGTCGTTCAACTTGTCGTGCGCTCGAGCTAGCCGAACTCGTCAAGTAACCCGATCTGTCTAATGTATGTTCACCATGTTTGGATGCTACTGCTTGAAACCTAAGGTACCGAACTTACCAGTGCAACCCCGTTAACCTTGGTACCTCAATCCGCTAAGACTCATGAGCCGGGCATAGTGGTATGGGACGCCGTGGTCGACAGCCCTTTACAGCCCTGACAGCCCTTTACAGCGACCTAGAACTGTATCATCGTATGAGATTATCTAGGAGTGACGACCCTAGACAGGATCCTTGTTTAGGAATGATATAAGGAAGGTACCTTAGTTTCCCAATACTGCTGTATGAAAAGGACTAATAATAACTCGGTAATCATGATCATCATCGCACTGCATGTGCCTGGAAGATGTGGAGCACTGAGGGATGAACGCATGCCGCAGACGTAAGATGGTGTCGCATAAGGGAGTATGATGGTGAGGTCATGCATCATGACTGCATTTCATCCTTACATTAATAAGAGTAGTTAGGATTGTTTGATTATTCTGCTTTATCATTACTGCTTGACTGAATTGATAACATGTTGACCTATGCTTTATTATTCCACTGAGTTGATCACTCACTCCCACGTTACGGGACGGTGTTGTACACACCAACCAGACTTTGTCTTAGCTGCAGGTGATGGCGATGCTTGTGAGGCGGAACCGGACCTTTGCATTGATTATGATGCTTGCTCGTTTTGGCTGTATTCTGGCGACTTCATGTGAGCTGTGTCTTGATTGACGGGGTTACAGGGATGTCGACTAGATGACCTTACACAATTTGGTACATTTTGGAATTGTACTTGTAATTATTTAACCTGGTAATGTTATCACACTCTGGAGACTCACCACAGTTTATATATTTTATATATCTATCACAGTCTTCCGCTTGCAATTTAACTGTCTCTGGAGTATGATATGTTGTTTTGGTATAATCTCATTCATGTTTCAATGCTCTCATCATAATCATCATTATCTATGTTGCATAAGTGATGCGTTGGAACTCAGGAGCTAAGCTTTGCTCGACCCCCGATTTTCAGGGCGTTACAAGATGGTATCAGAGCATGATTTGGATTAAACCGGACCTGGGTTATTGTCACACGACGCACTCTGACACACTCTGACTTAGGAGGGAGCGACGGAACGTAGAAACAGTCATAGGATTCCGATTTCACCAATTGTCGAAGTTCATTGAAAACGGTCCCTGAGATCGAGTCCATACTCACCACGATCGCATGAGTTGACCCCAAACTACTTCTAGACCGTCAAACGACGAGTGTAGATCACAAATCACCCCATCCCAACCGTTAGAAATCGGTAAATACAAATATGTATCAGAAACTTTCCGGAACAACTCGAAATGGAGTCGGGGGCCAAAGGATGCAATCCGGGGGGACCCACAGTGGACCCGGGGTACATTTGGCACCTTGGGAGGGGGTGGCCACAGCCCTACCCCGGTGGCCCCGCCCTGAGTCCAGAGGACCGCAGTGGCACCTCGCTCACCGCGGTTGACCGCGGTCCCCTTTACCCGAGCTGGTCGGGCTGGTGCGAGTCGGTGTCGGCCCGACCCCTGGACACGTGTGGGGCCCGCGAAATTGCATGGGGCCCCCTATTTCACATCCTTTTTGCCCCCTCTCTCTCAAACACTCCTCCAAGCTCTCCCTTTCCTTCAATAGTGTCTGTTTTCTCTCTCAAACCATCCCTCCAATTGCCCATTCCGTCGTTTTCTGTCACAACCTATACCCCTCCATCGTTCACAACAATAGTTATCCCCCTACCCTCTCCATTCTCTCTCATTTGAGCTCTCATACCCCCACTTGAGGCTCAAATTCGTTTAGTACCCGTTAGCCATCCCATCCTTTCATATTTCCTTCTTCAACCCCTTTCATTTGATCCTACACATCCCCTTTTGTAGCTCAAGATTCCAAAACCCAACAATCCCTCTTCTAATCTTCTTCATTTCTTCAACTCTCTGCATTCCTCCTTATTTTTGAACACACATGCCATAGTGTGCTTCAACGATCTTGTGTCCCATAACCTTCACAACCTCCAAATGTTTGGGACATTTAGGGCCCGTTCGGCCAACTGCATTAGGTGAGTTTAAGGTGGATGGAATTGTAAAAGTAACAATAAATGCATGTGTAAGGTATTGTCCTTGGATTGGGTGTATCCCATGTTTTCCAAAGCCATGTTTGGAATGTACGCAGTTAAACGTAAATCCAGGGATTTTCTTTCAAATTACACTTAGAAATTCATCATCATGGGATTTGGAAATCCCATCTCCTACTTTCCGACACAAGGCTCAGTCTTCAAAGCCTATAAAATTAATTTTTATCCCACCCCACCTTCCTACCAACATGCCACTCCCAATCCCGAAGTGGGATTAGCAATACAGTCTCATTTAATACAATAGGCCCTTAGAGTTTTGGACCTAGAGTTGGTACTCCTAGATCTTGCAAATAAATCTGGCAGTATGGGAAATCAAATAAATTAATAACGTGAACCCTAGGACCTCCTTAGTTGGTGTGGTCATGTGTGAAGTACTCGAGCGTAGTTACATTCTAGTTCGGGCAACTCAATTCCGATGAGACAACTTTGACCCTAAGCGATAAACCATTTCTTATATTAGAAAGGGTATAAAATCCTCTAATGTA
Source organism: Magnolia officinalis (assembly GCA_021015155.1). Taxonomy (NCBI): domain Eukaryota; kingdom Viridiplantae; phylum Streptophyta; class Magnoliopsida; order Magnoliales; family Magnoliaceae; genus Magnolia; species Magnolia officinalis. Next base: position 17,465 of record JAJHSJ010001134.1, read on the forward strand.
TAAGCATAGACTTCGGATTACAACCAGTGGATTACCGCTACTCCTAAATTAAGACTAGACTACTGGTTAGGCTAAGGAAGGTAAATGACTAATTAATTATGCTAAGCCAATTGAATAATAGACTTAGTTATTTGGCTTAACCGACTCAGACCCACTACACAACTTTCCTTCCGTGTTGGCCCGACCACTTGCAACTAAAAGTTTATAACTTCGTCTTTGAGACGTGTTAGGAATATATAGCCAATAGAGATTTTCTTTTTAGGCCCAAGGAATTTCCCAAATGGGCAACCGACAGTTAGAAATTAGGTCCCAAATCACATGCCATGTTGGCATACATATTGTGTGCATATGAACTTCGAAAGATAGCTTGCCTGTTAAGCTAGACATGATTAAATAGGGTAAGTCTGGACCGTGACAAAACTCCTTGGTAGAATTAGGCATCTTGCCACAAACTCACACCTGTACCTGAATCAACCACAATACCTATCATCTTTAGCTCATTTTTATGACCATAGGTATCAATGCCATAGTACACATCGTCAATGAAAGGCAGACCAATGTAATTCTCATTTCATGTCAAGGATAGGTCCTAAATTACACCTTGTTCCAACATACGGATCAGGACATAGATCTTGAGCCTTGAGGGTGAAAATAATTTTTAAGGGGGGTAGAACACTATGAGCCTAATCTAGTTAAGTCAATTTATACATCCTTTTGATCTGGGTGTGTAACATCCCGGATTTTTGCCAACCTGGAATTAGACGTCCTTAGGCAATGGGTCGTTCCTAACACCTTATTAACTTGGCAGAACTCAATCCCAGAGTCTAAAACCACTTTTGAACCCATTTCCTTCACAAATCCCACCCTTCACCATCTTGTTCTTTCAATTTTTCTAAGTACTTTCACCCTAGACACTATCTTAAACTAGCTAAGTAGTATAACTTGGATCACTTTATATACAAACTACAAAGGCCCAGGTACCACCTCAGACAAAAATTACTCAAGACTAAATCCTTTAGAAATTAGGCGAGAATTAGCCAGTGTTAAACTAGAGTACCTGTGAACTTAGCACCAATCACTTTAAATACGATCTGCAAGACCCAAAACTTGTAGAATCATTGACGCTAGGTTACCCTAAAATCTAGGATCAATCTCATTATCCGGCTGCTCTCAGGAGCACATTGAAACTCCGTATCAGATCTGGACCGTACATCGGGAGTCCGAATAATACGAAGTTAAGGACTTGGGACCGCCTCGCTGGGCTTGACAACCATCTCGAAAATCAAATCCAGATAGTGTCCCACGGCTGTTCGCTTGAGTCCGAAGCGAGGAGTGTGAAAATACTTGATTTTCTTTACAAATAAAATATCTCAAATAGTAATCTGACACGTGTCACTTGCAGATCAGTATTAAGCAACCAGATCGTCAGAATCAGACCAAATCACACCCTCGGATTAGGGATATTTCCCCAAACATATCCATGTACTCGGAATCTCCGATCGAGATCCGCTGACCGTTGCACTGAAACTGGTCCGCCACGCGTGATCTGTGAATCCGACTGAAACGAAAACTTAGCCAAACCTAGATCAATGTCTGTGAGCTTATGTCCGACCTTTGGCTCAAGGGGGCCCGCCAGAAGTCCTCCGTTGAGCTGAAACTGACCCACTTTGGTTATAACCTAAGTATACTTTGACCTGGAGTTTATTTCGGTGAGTTTTTAGGCTATATAAGGACCTTAAAACCCTCTCTCTCACAGCCATACGAATTTGAGAAAAACCCTAGGAGAGAAGAGAGAAAAGAGAGAAAGTGTGAGAGCAGTGGGAGAATCTCCCTGCCACTCTACCCCACCGCTATACGTGCTTAACTACTCCGATCTAATCGCTTTCCAGGCGATTCTGACTTCGTTTCTAGGTAAGAAACCCTAACCCTAACCTGTTTTGGGGTTTTGATAGTTGTAGGTTATGAAATAGCTAACCTATTTCATTCTATAGGTTACCAAACTGCCGAATACGAAAGCTTAGCAAACCTGTCAGATTCGTTACGATTCTACGACAACAGGTGCGGACTTTAGATGTATAGGTTATGGTTTTCAATACTTTCAATGTCAGATATGATAGATTCATGATCTGCATGCAATTGCACATGTACAAAGTGTTGTCTGTTTTCCGTTTCGATTAAATACGAAGAATATGAAATTTTGTGTACTCTAGGTATTTGTAGAAAATACCGTATCCGTATAAATTTCACTGATATGATTGCCATGAGTAATTGCCGTGTATATATGCTAGTTATGGATGTATGACCTGTTTAGCGAAAGGATTCGCCCTAATACACTTTTTGGCCAACATAGCTTATGTAGGCTAATGTGTGTAGTCTAAGTGTTTGTTGAAATGACTAAATAAATATGGTTTTATGATTTATGCCTACCATATGTACTGAATGTAAGATCATGATTGATGTGTATGCGACAACTCCTTGCTATAAGGATTTGTCCTATTCTATGTTGAAATCAACATACGTCATGTATGTTGGAGTGGTGTAGTTTAAGTGTTTGATAAAATGCCTGTGTGAGAAATTGTGTGATGAACTAAATTTAATAGTGGTGTTGAGATAGGATTCTCAACTACCTTAGAAACGTATATGATTTCCTCCATGTTGGTTGTTTCAGTTAATCGCTTCCTATGAAATATATGTGTTTGTATTTCTTGTTTATATTGTGCTTTGTAACATGCTTTATGACATGTTTGTTAACATGCTTGAATTACTTTGATTATTATGCTTTACTCCACATGCTTCTGAATAAAGATTGATTGTGATTGGGGCTATGATTATAGTCCAGACAATCGGTAACGGAATTGAGTTCGTGGTTGGGATTCATTTCGCCACGTAGGATGTGTCTGACGAACCCGAGTCGTACTTCGGTTGGCGACAGTGGTTGAGTCACACAAAGTGCTTATGCACTTCATGTCGTTTAGTTGATTGTGCGCTCGTGCTCGTCTGACTCGTCAAGTAAGCCGATCTGTCTTATGTATGTTCACCATGTTTGGACGCCTCTGCTTGAACCTAGGGTACCAAACTTACCAGTGAAATCCCGTTAGCCATGGTACCTCGATCCGCTAAGACTCATGAGCCGGACACGGTGGTATGGGACACCGTGGTCGAGCTGTTGGCCTACGCTGGGGCCACGTGCCTCCCCGTAGTGTCCATTGAGCAACCAAACTCGTGGGCCGATTATGGTGGTATGGGACACTATATTTGAGCTGTCGGCCTACACTGATTGGTGACGAGCCCTTTGTAGTGCTCTCGAGCATACTCTGAATTTACGGTGAGGCAATGAGTTTTGCCGCGGTGTATAGAGTATAAACTAGGCCTGTATCAATTTAGTGATGAACCGTTAAAAAGTTGATGGGGGAATGGTGTAACGATTACGTGTAACAGCCCTGGCAGCCTTTGCAGCGCCCTAGAACCACACTATTGTATGAGATTATCTAGGTTTGACGACCCTAGAATGGATCATGTTTGGGAATGATACATGGGAGGTACCTTAGTTTTCCAATCCTGCTGTTTGAAATGGACTAATAACAACTCGGTAATCATGCTCATCATCGCACTGCATGTGCCTGGAAGATGTGGAGCACTGAGGAATGCAAGCATGCCGCAAACGTAAGATGGTGTCGCATGAGGGAGTATGTCGGTGAGGGCATGCATCATGACTGCAATCCATACTTGCATTAACAAGAGTATTTAGAATTGTTTGATTGTACTGCTTTATCATTACTGCTTGACTGAATTGATAACATGTTAACCTATGCTTTATTGTTCCACTAAGTTGATCACTCACTCCCACGTTACGGGACGGTGTTATACACACTGTAACACCCTGTACTTTTCAGTACTCGGGTGTTACCCGATAACCTAACTTATAGAACTGCTCATCTTCATTTCGACTAGATCTAATGATTAGGTGTAATCTTCATCTATGGATCTAGACATCCATCTGTTAATTGTCAAGCTAGACCATCACAACATCAGGTTCACCGTTTATCGAGACCTAAAAACATCAAATTCATCGTCCTTCGAGTACACAACTCTCAAGTTACCAATCCACAACCTGGTCATCGCCATGAGATGACCTCGATCATTAAATTTGTGGTTGGATTCCAATCCAGTAACTATTAAAGACCCAGAACCCAAGTGGGTCATAAATGGAATGATCTGACGCATGATTTCCCTAAATTGACCACACAACCTTAGAAATCATTAAAACTGTCCAATGTAGAACCTTGGAAGACCCTGATCTCAGGATATCTCAATTTATCAATCCATCACCTATTATCAATATTGGACCATTTAATCATTAAGATTATTATTGATTTCCATGAATGTGGTCTATAAAATTTGGAGTTGATCTGACCGTTGGATCAATGGCAATCATGAAAGGAACTTAAAATCTTATAGTATGACCCACCTCCGATGCAAATCGACCTCACATTTTATCCTAACACTTTAAATAATATATCAAAACATATAGACGGCGTGAATCGATTAAATACATCTCAGTGGACCCCTCAAGGTGAGTCGTGTACACAAAATACACGTTCACACGCAGGTCACCGAAACCGTCAGCACGGTTTGACCGTGCTGACCCGAAATACCTAAAGAAAGTTAGTTTTGTTTTTCCTTTTCCCCCTCCTTTCGGCGTTTGAAAAATAGCCGTCCATTGGCTGCCTTTGTGGCCCGCCATTCGATCACACTTGAGTGATCCGAACCGTCCATCTTATGCGTCTTAGAATTTCACACAAAACCCTAAAGCTCCTACGTGTGGAGGTGTTTAAACCTGCGAACAACTTTGTTGCTTGCGGCAGCTCTTTTAAATGAAACTTTCCATTTTCGGCTCTGTGAACTGGCAATCCAGGGAATTCTTTTTCAATCTTGACCGTCCATTTTGTAAAAAAAAAAATCCTAGCCCTTGAAGCTAGATTACTATAACACGTAAGAGAGAGAGAGAGACGGAGAGGGGAAAACAACTGTCTGAGGGAATATTTCCGTATATTTCTGTTTTTGCGCTGGAGAAATCTCATCCATTCATGCGTTTCTAGAAAACCTCCTGCACGTCCGTCCTAGGGCGTTCGAAAACTTCCTCCGTTTCGATTTCTATGTCTCGTTGGAAATGCCGCAAACGCGAGAAATAGCGCGTTCAGCTCAAAATCTCACAGATCGTTGAGATTTTAATCTCATGGGTCCTGGATTTAGGTCCCACAAGCCTTTAGGGACCAATCCAGACTGTCCATACATTTTAGATCATAAGACCACCCATCTATTGTGAAATCGCCATTGGCGGTGGAGTCATCTTCACCGTCTGGCCGGCCAAACCACTGTCTGATGGTGGACCCCCATTCCTTGATCTAAGCCGTCCATCCAATGAAATACGACGCTTAAAGATCAACCACAACTTCCAATTTCAACCCTGCAAACCTTTTTCAAAAGATATCGTTAACCACATCTCTTGTTAATCTAGATTTACGGGCGCGGTTGTAACTAATCGGTGGATTAGAATCCGATCCTTCTGGATCTCCTCAAGACTATAAATAGCCCTTTCCTTGTAAGCAAGAGATTCAAATCAAAAGAAAGGTGAAAAATAAAATAAAAAGAAAGGAAATAGAAAGGGAGAGAGCACGTGAGGACGCCGCTGGCTCGAGTTACAGGTGTTGTTGCAACTTGACTCGGCCTCTGTTCCGACTCAGTTTCTGTGAAGTAAGAACAGAGAGCGGCTGAGAAGTGAAATAGGGAGAAAAGGAGAAGGATAAGGAGAAAAGATAGAGAAAAAAAAATAGAGAGAAAGAGAGAAAACAATGGGACTGCTGGAACGAATCCCCTGTTGTTACCCAACTCACTACGGAGTTCCGGAAATGCTGGACGAGTTCACGAGTCTGGACATGTTGCTGAAATTAACATCATTCGCCCCAACCTCACCACACCAACCAATAGAGCCATCCCCTAAAACAGGTATAACGTGGAACCAATCCCTGCAAATGCTACTTCAAACAGCCTGTTAGCATGTTGACTCTGTGACTATTTACATAATCAGATTCTTAAACTCAGACAGCTATTGTAGAGAGCATGTTCAGGTTGAAATCTTTCCAATAATAGAAGATAATCTCTGTCAGGTATAATAATCCAACTCAGTCTTTTGATTAGCACTACTTCTAACTTGGGGGCTAACTCGACCGTGTTTCCCTCCTGAGTCGACTCAACACTCAATGATGGGTTGACTCAGCCAACTTTCCCCAACTGAGTTGAGTGACTCGAATATCAGAACCCATGAGGAGGATTTGGAAAATGATAAATCTAATGGATCATTAGTTTTAACCTTATAGATAGTAGATCTCTTAACAACTAACTCAACTAGTTGTTAATTAGAAACCCTGACCGAGTCAACTCGGTTATGACTCACTAGTGCTTTGTGACACATCATCCAGGTACAACCACCAACTGTTTACCTTAAAAAGACACTCCTACCTACGATTTGATCAATCAAGGAACTTGCAAACTAGGTGAGGAGCATCCCCCATAACTTCTTACTTTCACAAAATTCTCATGTGATCTAAATCTCAAATGTATGAAATTTTTAGTAATTTATAAATTTCCAGCTATCTTGAATTTCTTGCAGTACTCGTGTCAATGTTTTTGTACAGTATGTATTGTTTATAAACTCTATGTCTCAATTATAATTGATTGCCTTAGAATATATCTTTGTTAAATATATTGAGGGAAGAGAGCCTCCATACTAGGCTATCTGTGAATTGTGTAGTGAGACATTAACTTATGAATTTCCATAATTTCTTATAGGTACCATCATGTCAATAGTTCATGTAAATTATCTTTCAACATGATTGCTATGAAGTATATTTATGGGTAGAATTCTTGATTATTCAAGTGATGTGACCTCACTTAAACAATACATGATATTTAGTGAGCTCTCAATCCATGCTGAACTCATAATTGGATATTTCCTATTTGAAAATTGAAAATCATCTCTTTCCTATCAAGTGAGGAATATAGCGTCATGGTGCATAACATCCACGCATGACATGTGAGCTTTTCCGGGTGTTCATCGTAAGCCACAGCTTGTTGGGTTGTCCAGGGTTCTTCTACCTAAGTTCGACCATCAAGTTATGTGCATTTGTGCGCTTTGGGCCGCTCTTTCATGAGGTTTTTCTGGGATTTTATACCTCCTCGGGCGTACCCCGGGTATTTTTCCAGGAGGTCATCCTTGGGTGCACTCATCTTCATGGCCTTTTCCAGGTAGATGATCTACCGTGGGTGGTCTGCATGGTCTTTTCCGGGTAGCTAGTTCTCCTTGGGCGTACCTATGAGTATTTTTCCGGGAGACTGGTTCGCCTTGGGCGACCCTTTATTTTGACAGCTGGATATGCATCCCCAGATCTGTGCTTTAACCATACATTCATACATTCATACAAATGCATATGTATTAGTATTGACCTATGAATCATATATGAATGGTTAACTCATATTGGCATGATGTGTCATGGTGGAATCTATGAGGGAAATTCCCACTGAGTATTCACTCACCCGATTGTGCGGTTGCAGCAAATAGATTCAGGTATGACAGAGAGTAACTGTGCCTATGACGACACCCCTGAGGAAGTTGGAGAGGAGTACAACGAGGAAGGCCAGTATGAAGATGTAGCTGATCCTCAAGCACTCCATTAAAAGCTTAGGATTCACTGCTTTCTTCACATACTTTCAGTAGTTATCCTAGTTTTGTTCTGTTTTGAGATGTGTAATTAAAACTCCCCTGTTGAGGGATCTTGCTTTACTTTATATTTGATCTGTGTATATTGAACTCAGTTGGCTAGTTTATACAGTGGTTATATCTAGTTACTATGACTTGTGTTGATAATTAGAGGAATGGTAGACTTAATTCATGACGTAACCCTCGGGTTCTCGTACTCGAGTGACCATCCTCGGGTTGTGAGAATCAGGGTGTTACACACACCCACCAGACTTTGTCTGATTGCAGATGGCGACGCTACTCCTGAGGTGGAGCCTGACCTTTGACGATGAGGATGCTTTCTCGTATGTATTATTTTCTGGTGGCTTCATGCGACCCGTGTCTTGATCGATGGGGTACAGGGATGTTGTCTAGATGACTTTACACTTTTCGTATAAATTGGACTTGTACTTGTAATTAATTAACCTGGTAACATTATCACACTCTGGAGACTCACCATAGTTTATATATGTTATTTATCTATTACAGTCTTCCGCTTGTAATTTAACTGTCTCTGGAGTATGATATGCTATTTTGGTATAATCTCATTCATGTTTCAATGCTCTCATCATAAACATCATTATCTATGTTGCATAAGTGATGCGTTGAAACTCAGGAGTTGAGCTTTGCTCGACCCCCGATTTTCAGGGCGTTATAGGGTGACGCAGCAGAAACGTAGTGGACCCTTGCCCCACTGGCCCAGGATCGAATGGAATTTATCCTAACTGTACGTAAAGATAGGTCACTAAATAGGGTCTGAATCTTCCTTAGGATGTAAAGCAATTAGGGTTCAAGTATTAAACAATTTCATATTACAGAATAGGCCTAACAATGGGTACGAACTGAATTACAATAGCCAAGGTCAACATATCTACAACTGTGCTCATTGAATACGAGCATAATAGAAGCCTGTTCTACTATGAGAAACCGTTTTAGGATGATCTAGTAAGATTTGATTCACCATTTCCTTGGACATAGATAATAACGAGGAATCTCTTAGACCAAGACCTAAAGGGCAACCCGAGAAATAGGACATTTGAACCTTTTAGTGATGGGCATTCCTTAAGTTTTTAGAGTGATCAGTCTACGGAGTTATTGAAATATAAACTGCGAAGCATTCGCGGCTTGACCCAATTCTCAATCCTGGGCGACTACCAATGGACTCACTGCTTAGCCGAGCAGAAGAGCAGGAGCCACCAGGACTAGGAAGTGATACGATGAGCTTTCTACCTTGTCCAGGTAGATGATCGATGTATCGGGATCAAGCCCACTATAACCGTCTCTCCGTGTTGGTTAAACATTGAAAACAGCTATTTTACTCTCAACAGATGGGAATTGTCGTCAAGACTCCAAATAGGTAAAGAACTAAATTGTAGCAAACCATTAGGGTATGAGAAATGGATAAAGAAATAAGTTTTAAGGGGGGTAGACTAAAATGAACCAAACTAGTATATACCCTACCACGCGTAGAAACTCGCAATCAATAAAACTTAGGCAAAAGAAATAATTAAATCTTTCCTTGTTACCCTTAGGCAATTTCGGGGACGAAATTTTGTTTTAAGAGGGGTAGATTGTAACATCCCGGATTTTTGCCAACCCGGAATTAGACGTCCTTAGGCAATGGGTCGCTCCAAACACCTTATTAACTTGTCAGAACTCAATCCCACAGTCTAAAATCGTTTTTTAACCATTTTCTTTCACAAATCTCACCTTTCACTACCTTATCCTTCAAAGGTAACTAAGTGCTAAACTAGATTTGCTACGAAATCCGTTTGATCCACTTTAAATAGGATCTGCAAGACCCAAAACTTGTAGAATCATTGACGCTAGGTTACCCTAAAATTTAGGATCAATCTCATTACCCGGCTGCTCTCGGGAGCATCATGAAACTCCGTATCAGATCTGGACCGCACATCGAAAGTCCGATTAACGCGAAGTTAAACGGTTAGGACCGCCTTGCTGGGCTTGACAACCATCTCGGAAATCAAATCCAGATAATGTCCCGAGGCTATTCGCTTGAGCCCGGAGTGAGGAGTGTGAGAAATGTGAAATTAAATAAAAAATAAAATATAAATTTAAGTAATATGGCACGTGTCGCTTGCGGATCAGTTATAAGGATTCCAACAATCAGAATCAGGCCAGATTACACCCTCGGATCAGGGATATTTGCCCCTACGTGTTAGTGTACTTGAAATCTCTGATCGAGTTTCACTGACCGTTGAACTGAAACTGGTCCGCCACGCGTGATCTGGGAATCCGACCGAAACGAAAACTTAACTACACCTAGATCCAATGTCTGTGAGCTTAAGTCCGACCTTTGGCTCAAGGGGGCTTCCAAAGTGCTCCGTTGAGACGGAACAGACTCGCTTTGGTCATAACTTAAGTATACCTTGGCCCTGAGTCTAATTTGGTGAGTTCTGGACGTATATAAGGACCTAAAACCCTCACTCTCTCATTCCATACGAATTTGAGAAAACCTAGGAGAGAGAAGAGAGAAAAGAGAGAGAAAGTGTGGGAGAAGTGGGTGAAGGATCTTGGTGCTCTATCCTACCATCATACGTGCTTAACCATCAAGATCTAATCGCCTTTCCGGCGATTCCGACTTCATTTCTAGGTAAGAAAACCTAACCCTAAGTTGTTTTAGGGTTTTTAAGAGTGTAGGTGATGTAATAGCTGACATATTTCATGATTCAGGTTGCCTAATCACTGTAGACGAAGGCTTAGAGATTCTAACATATTTGTTACGATCCTACGGCATAGGTGCGGACTTTAGACGTATAGGTTATGGTTTTCAACGCTTTCAATATCAGTTAATGATAGATTCATGATCTGCATGCAATTGCACATGTACAAAGTGTTGTCCGTTTCGTTTTTCGGTTATACGTTAACTATGTTGAATATACTGTATTCCTTGTATTTATAGAAAATACCGTATACGTATAAAATATGGATTTGTGCTTAACATGATTATTTGTCGTGACTATATGCTTGTATGTATGCGACAACTCCCTAGTGAAAGGACTTGCCCTAAATCACGCCACGGCCACTATACGCTATATAGGTTAAAATGTGTAGCCCAAGTGTTTATGGAAATGACTGAATGAATATGGAACTTGGTTTCCTGCTTGCCATGACTATCTGTCGTGGGTGCACGCGTGTTATACTTGGGCAACTCCCTAGTGAAAGGATTTGGCCTAATACCTATGTGATCAACATATGTCATGTATGTTGATGTATGTAGTCTAAAGTGTTTGTTGAAATGTCTGAATGAGTAGTAGTTAGTAAATTGTAATGTATAAGGGTGTTGAAATATGATTCTCAACTCCTTTAACTATGTGTATGATTTCTTTAGATATCTGTGTGATTAGGAATTGAATATGTACAAACTCATGCTTATGTTGTACTTCATAACATGCTCAACTGATTGTATGATTTTATCTATGTAATGCATATGTTTAAATTCATGTTTAAGTTGTATTCTATAAAGGCCGCGAAGGGTGATGTGATGGGGGAGTGCTGTAACGATTCCGTGCAACAGCCCTGGCAGCCCTAAGCGGACAATATCGAACTTTTGATTGTATGATTTGAAATCTTGGTTCAATACTACTTTAACTGTCTTTTAGGATATTTTTGTTGCAATTGAATGTGATTGGGGCTATTGTATAGTCCAGGCGATCGGTAACGGGATTAAATTCGTGGCCAAGATTCATTCGCCACGTGAGATGTGTTCGACGAACCCGAGTTGTACTTCGGTTGGCGATAGTGGTTGGCCACGCAAAGTGCTTATACACTTCATGTCGTTCAACTTGTCGTGCGCTCGAGCTAGCCGAACTCGTCAAGTAACCCGATCTGTCTAATGTATGTTCACCATGTTTGGACGCTACTGCTTGAACCTAAGGTGCCGAACTTACCAGTGCAACCCCGTTAACCTTGGTACCTCGATCCGCTAAGACTCATGAGTGGGGCATGGTGGTATGGGACACCGTGGTCGAGCTGTCGGCCTACGCTGGGGCCACGAGCCTCCCCGTAGTGACCATTGAGCAACCAGACTCATGAGCTAATTATGGTGGTATGGGACACTATATTCGAGCTGTCGGCCTACACTGCTTTGATGGGTGATGGGGGAGTGGTGTAATGATTCCGTGTAACAGCCCTGACTGTACCCGGTGTAGTGACCTCGAGCATACTCTGAATCTGCGGAGAGGCGACGAGCCTTCCCATAGTAAAAAGAGTATAAACTAGGCCTGTATTGATAAGGTGATGGGGGAACGGTGCAACGAGTGCATGTAACAGCCCTGGCAGCCCTTTACAGCGACCTAGAACCGTATCATCGTATGAGATTATCTAGGAGTGACGACCCTAAACAGGATCCTTATTTAGGAATGATATAAGGAAGGTACCTTAGTTTTCCAATACTGCTGTATGAAAAGGACTAATAATAACTCAGTAATCATGATCATCATCGCACTGCATGTGCCTGGAAGATGTGGAGTACTGAGGGATGAACGCATGCCGTGGACGTAAGATGGTGTCGCATGAGGGAGTATGATGGTGAGGGCATGCATCATGACTGCATTTCATCCTTGCATTAATAAGAGTAGTTAGGATTGTTTGATTGTTCTGCTTTATCATTACTGCTTGACTGAATTAATAACATGTTAACTTATGCTTTATTATTCCACTGAGTTGATCACTCACTCCCACGTTACGGGACAGTGTTGTACACACCAACCAGACTTTGTCTTAGCTGCAGGTGATGGCGATGCTTGTGAGGCGGAGCCAGACCTTTGCATTGACTATGATGCTTACTCGTATTGGCTGTATTCTGGCAGCTTCATGTGAGTTGTGTCTTGATTGACGGGGTTACAGGGATGTCGACTAGATGACCTTACACAATTTGGTACATTTTGGTATTGTACTTGTAATTATTTAACCTGGTAATGTTATCACACTCTGGAGACTCACCATAGTTTATATATTTTATATATCTATCACAGTCTTCCGCTTGCAATTTAACTGTCTCTGGAGTATGATATGCTGTTTTGGTATAATCTCATTCATGTTTCAATGCTCTCATCATAATCATCATTATCTATGTTGCATAAGTGATGTGTTGAAACTCGGGAGCTGAGCTTTGCTCGACCCTCGATTTTCAGGGCGTTACATACCGTCCAGCCATCTGGACAGTGTGGATGAGAACCCATTCATCATGATGGGGTCCACACGTCCCACGTGTGGATGGTGGACATATAACACATCATCAAGGTGGCCATCCAAATCCCGTCCAGGGATGGATGGTTTGGATAAAAAAAATAAAAATGCATCATGGTGGGTATCCACATCACTCACCAGTGACGGCATGAATTATGCAATACATAAATCAAGGTGGGTCCTGCTTGCCACCCGTGTGGGGTGGGTCCACCCTCTTAAACAAATGGACGGCATGAATAATACACATACCACATGGTGGGGATCCAGGCTTGCTGACGTGCTCCCAGCAGCCACGTTGTTGGTATGCTACTCCAGCCAATGTACATCCACCGTCCAGCAAATCTGGACGGAGTGGATACAACACATCATACAAGGCGGGCCCCACACGCTGCCATGGTGGGGTCCACATCCATTAGATGGACGGTTAGGATGTAACACATACATCAAACGGTTACCCACCGTCCAGCAGCTGCTGGACGACTAGGATGTAAAATAAATACATTAAGGTGGGATCCACTCCACACACCACGTCTGGATGATCATACCCCATGTATTGGCGTCAACACATCAGCTAGGAGGTGGGGTCCATATAGATGGACAGTCTGGACTAACAGATACATCAGGGTGGCTCACAACATCACCGTCCAAACAATTCAGCACCGTCCAGACTGTCTGGACGATGTGGGTCAAACAAATACATCAGGCGGTCCACACAGGTGGACGGTGTGGATCAACATCAAGGTGGGCCACAAATGGAAAAGAGAGAGAGAGAGAGAGAAAGAGAGAGAGAGAGAGAGAGGAGAGAGAGAGAGAGAGATGGGTCTCGCCATATGTGGGCCCTTAAATCACAAAAAGGTAAAATAAAGATCACCAATCGTCGATCTCCTCTTCCTTCTTCCGCCAATGCAATGTAGAGCTCCAAGGGGGTCGATCTAATGGTTGAGATCGGTTTTGAATGGTTGGATTTGGGTGGTAGGAAGTGGGCCATACTAGCTTCTCTCCCATGGAAGCCATGGACGATTCTCTCATTTTGGGGTTGTTTGAAAAATGGAGAGAGAGAATGAGAGAAAGAGGTGATGGGAGAGAGGGTTGGTGAGTGATGGATGGGTGTAGTTGGTTGTAAGAGAGAGTTGACTTTAGGGGAGGGGTGGTTGTACTTGGGGATGGGATGTGGTACTTGACATTGATTGATGGATTGATGTGATGTGTTGTAGAGATTCCCTCGGTATTTGTAATGCGCGGCATTTTTCTCGAATTGAACGCAGGCCCACATCTCCTGGCCTGAGTATTACCTCGGCACGCAATACGTGGCGTCAAAACCGTGGCGACGGTGCAGTCGCTAGGGTACAAGTTTCGAGTCGAGCCGACTCTGATATACAGGACACGACTCAGGATCGCGCGCAAATGCCGATAACAAATAACGGGTCGTCGAAATTCAACCGGGGGGACCACGGAAGCCTATGGAATGGTACGGTCTAAGATACGGGCCTGACAGCTCTCCCCTCCTAATAAAAATTTCATCCTCGAAATTTGCAGAACTGATAAGGGAAGAGGAAACATCATCAAGTATATATGTCAAGTTACAAAAGGGTGAAGACAACACTCTCTAATCTCAACCTCACCCTCCCAAGACGCAACATCAACACTATGGTGACTCCACTGATCCTCAGATCTCGGTCAGAAATGATTAAGACTGGAACGTTAAGCGGCCTCACAATCTCAACAATAGGGAGCTATATCAGAAAGTTTCTAAGTTATTCGAACTCGGGGATCTAACCATTCTAAGTTCTCAACAATCATTGAGTGTAAGGTAGTTATCAGTAGATATGTGATGTTATCCTCAAGTATTCCCAAGTTATGCTTTGATACCAACTTCTGTCACGCCCCAAACTCGGAAACCGGGCTCACAAAACTCTCGATCGCCGAATCCGATGCCAACAGCCTCCATAACACCCCATTCTCGACTCCTAGCGCCTATACACCAGTTTTCGATCCTAAGATCCTACAAGGAGGATTTTCAATATGAAATTGTCTCATAAGAAGCATAACCACAAGTATACCTAAATCACAAGAACAACATCATCACCACATATCCACTAATATAAACTTTGAATATAATGCTGAAGGGAAATACATATGTCAAAATAAAATCAAAGCTCCAAAGGACAGCTGCACGCTCCAAGGTCAACGCCGCTGCGACCAACGCCACCTGCACGCATCTATCGTGCATAAGCTTATAGAAAGCTTAGAGGGTGGTGAAAGTGTGTGCACAAGATAAGTGTCAAGCACACAAATACAACATCATAATCATACAATGTCAGAAATACTAGCGAGATCATGAATCATACGATAACAAAGTAGAAACATTGACAAGTGCATGAGTCATACAATATCAGAGTATGCAATACAAATAGCTATGCAAATAAGTAATCATAAAGAGTCAAGTATCATATACCGAGGAGGCAATGCGATATGCGGTACGAGTGACCATGCAAGAGTGTGGAGTTGGGATGATGATATATAATATCACAAGTTATGAGGTCCACCACAAGGGACTTCTATCCAAACTAGTCCCATACCTAAATTTAGATTGTCAGACTCAATGTGGTAAACTCCTGATTTCAGGTTAGTCGCGCGCCCCAACCAAAATCTTGGCTATTAAAAAGGTACACGTAACAAATATTTGTGCACCACCAGCCCGAGTGGATAGTGAATGAATGAATGAATGAGTATACAACTTCTGGTCCACAAATCAGTATTGTACATCTCTGGGATCATCACCGAGGTCTAGTACACTTTACATGCAATCGCCGCCCACTGATGCCAACCATGCAAGTGGAAGAGACCTCACCATCCACCTGGCCAGTAGTCAACCAATATCTACCCGGCACGTCGATGGCGAACCCAATCACAAGCTGGTCAAACTTAGTCTAGCTATGCTCAGTACCATCGAGCGGGTAAGGCCACACCCCCTCCCAACCGACCACGACATAGTGGGAGACGTGACCTACTGGTATTTGGCACTCGGATGCTCATGTATACACTCGGTCTCGACATTAGGGCATCTCCTAGTCACAGAGGTTTAGGGTTCACCCACGAACATCCAAAGTGCCCAAATGCTCGAACTAAATATTTCTGGTGTCCCATCTAGCCATTCACGACATGCCTGTGGAGGCTACGGCCCTTATGTTGCTAGGGCATACGGTAACGCAACACACAATGCAAGATGCATGAGTCATACAATCCAGTCATGCATCAATCCTGCGCATACCATGCGCTCATGTGAGACAATCTCCGCCTATCATAGAGTCTCATAACAACCTACCCAATAACATATGCAATGGTCAACCACATCTCATAATAAACATGCAAATGATGCATATGAGCATGTATCATGATGTTATGCTGTCATATACTCATAATCGGTATCGACAATCGACACCAATAATCAGCCTCGATAATTGGCCTAAACAATCAGCATGATAACCGGCCTTGACAATTAAAATCAACCTCGACAATCAGAATCAGCCTCGATAATCGGAATTGGCCTCGATATTCGGAATCGGCCTCAACAATCGGAATCGGCCTCAACAATCGGAGTCGGCCTCAACAATCGAAATCAAAATCAGCCTCGACAATCGGCCTCAACAATTGAAATTGGGATCGACCTCGACAAGTTGACTCGGCCTTAACAATCAGAATCGACCTCGACAATCAGAATCAGAGTCGACCTCAACAATCGGACTCGGCCTTGACAATCGGAGTCAGCCTCGACAATCGGAATTGAAATCAGCCTCGACAATCAGACTCGGCCTCGACAATCGGCCCCGACAAACGGAATCGGAATCAGCCTCGGTAATCTGACTCGGCCTCGACAATCAGAATCGGAATCAGCCTCGACAATCTGACTCGGCCTCGACAATCGGAATCGGCCTCTACAATCTGACTCGACCTCAACAATCGGAATCGGGATCGGCCTCGACAATCTAACTCGACCTCGACAATCGAAATCGGCCTCTACAATCAGAATCGAAATCAACCTCGACAATCTGACTCGGCCTCAACAATCGAAATCGACCTCGACAATCGGCATCGATAATCGAAATCAGAATCGGCCTCGACAATCTGACTCGGCCTCGTCAATTGGACTTGACAATTAGAATTGGAATCAGCCTCGACAACAGGAATCGGGATGGGCCTCGATAATCTGACTCGGCCTCGACAATCGGAATCGGGATTGGCCTCGACAATCTGACTCGTCACTGACAATTGGAATCAACCTCGACATCAGCCTCGACAATCAGAATTGGAATCGGCCTCACTCATGGACCGCATATACATCACAATGCGCCTCGTCACATGAGCCATAATTACATCACATCGGGCCTCACTCGTGGGCCGCATATACTTCACAATGGGCCTCGGCACATGAGCCATAATTACATCACATAGGGCCTCACTCATGGGCCGCACAACGGGCCGCACCAATGGGCCTCATATACGTCGAGTGGGCCGCATCAATAGGCCGCACCAATAGGCCTCATAAACATCAAGTGGGCTGCATCAATGGGCTGCACTAATGGGCCTCATATACATCAAGTGGGCTGCATCAATGGGCCGCACTAACGGGCCTCATAAACATCAAGTGGATTGCATCAATGGGTCGCACTAATGGGCCTCATATACATCAAGTGGGCTACATCAATGGGCAGCACTAATGGGCCTCATATACATCAAGTGGGCTGCATCAATGGGCCACACTAATGGGCCTCATAGATGGGCTACAAATATATCAAGGTGGGCCTTACAGATGGGCCACAAGTATATGAAAGTGGGCCTCTCAAATGGGCCACAAAATACATCAAAGTGAGCCTGATGGATGGGCTACAAAATACATCAAAGTGGGCCCTGACGGATGGGCCATAAAATACATCAAGGCGGACCTCAAGGGGGAGCTTGGATTACATCTAAAATCATCTCACTAATTGTAGGTGTAACATGTTTATCACTGTACACTGTCATTCCATGGGGCACATGACCCACTAATTATGATCGGCACTGTCCAAACATTGTCTAGGTAAATCAGCACCATCAAAACATTATCCATGTAAATCAGCACCGTCCAACCATTGTCCAGCACCGTCCAACTTAATCTGGATGGTGTGGAAGAAATAAACATATCATGGTGGTGTCCACGCTGGTAAAATAAGTGGACAGCTTGGATAGAGCACATACATTGAGGTGGGTCCCCCGTCTAGCCATTTGGACGGTGTGGATGAGAACCCATTCATCATGATGGGGTCCACACATCCCACGTGTGGATGGTGGACATACAACACATCATCAAGGCAGCCACCCAAATCCCGTCTAGGGATGGATGGTTTGGATAAAATAAAATAAAAATGCATCATGGTGGGTATCCACGTCACTCACCAGGGACGACATGAATTATGCAATAGATAAATCAAGGCGGGTCCCACCTGCCACACATGTCACATGTGTGGGGTGGGTCCACCCTCTTAAATAGATGGACGACATGAATAATACGCATACCACATAGTGGGGATCTAGGCTTGCTAACGTGCTCCTAGCAGTCACATTGCTGGTATGCTACTCCAGCCAATGTACATCCACCGTCCAGCAGATCTGGACGGCGTGGATGTAACACATCATACAAGGTGGGCCCCACACGCTGCCATGGTGGGGTCCATGTCCATTAGATGAACGGTTAGGATGTAACACATACATCAAACGGTGGACCGTCCAACAGCTGCTGGACGACTGGGATGTAAAATAAAATACATTAAGGTGGGATCCACTCCACACACCACGTCTAGATGATCAGACCCCATGTACTGACGTCAACACATCATCTAGGAGGTGGGGTCCATATAGATGGACAGTCTGGACTAACAGATACATCAGGGTGGCCCACAACATCACCGCCCAAACAATCCAACACCGTCCAGACTATCTGGATGGTGTGGGTCAAACAAATACATCATAGCGGTCCACACGGGTTGACGGTGTGGATCAACATCAAGGTGGGCCACAAAATGGAAAAGAGAGAGAGAGAGAGATCGGTGAGAAGGGGAGGGACCCCGACGCTATGGGTCCTCCCTAAACAATGCATACATCAAGATGGGTCGTACCATATGTGGGCCCTTAAATCACAAAAAGGTAAAATAAAGATCACCCATCGTCGATCTCCTCTTCCTTCTTCTGCCAATGCGATCTAGAGCTCCAAGGGGGTCGATCTAATGGTTGAGATCAGTTTTGAAGGGTTGGATTTGGGTGGTAGAAGTGGGCCAAACTAGCTTCTCTCCCATGGAAACCATGGACGATTCTCTCATTTTGGGGTTGTTTGAAAAATGGAGAGAGAGAATGAGAGAGAGAGGTGATGGGAGAGAAGTGATGGGAGAGAGGGATGGTGAGTGATGGATGGGTGTAGTTGGTTGTAAGAGAGAGTTGACTTTAGGGGAGGGGTGGTTGTACTTGGGGATGGGATGTGGTACTTGACATTGATTGATGGATTGATGTGATGTGTTGTAGAGATTTCCTCGGTATTCGTAACGCACGGCGTTTTCCTCGAATTGAACACGGGCCCACATCTCCTAGTCTGGGTATCGCCTCGGCGCGTAATACACAACGTCGGAACCGTGGTGATGGTGTGGTCGCTAGGGTACAAGTTTCGAGTCGAGCTGACTCTGATATACGGGACACGACTCAGGATCGCGCGCAAATGCCGATAACAGATCGCGGGTACCCGGAATTCGACCGGGGGGACCGCGGAAGCCTATGGAACGGTACGGTCTAGGATACGGGCTTGAAAAATATACTTCGATCCAACCCATGAGAAAATGCCAAGGAACACAAATTAGAAAAAACTCAGTAGTGGAACTTTTAGAGATGGAAAAGACATCTCCGAAAGCACGATCTAATGAGCAAGGAATACAACAAATGCGGCTGACAATCGTAAAGATGACATTCTAAAAAGGCTTTCAATATATATAGAATTCCATATTTTTCGTATATCGTACTTTCTACAAATACCTAGAGTATGTAGAATTCCATATTTTTCATCTTTAATCGAAACGAAAAACAGACAGCACTTTGTACATGTGCAATTGCATGCAGATCATGAATCTTTCATTATCTGACATTGAAAGCGTTGAAAACCATAACCTATACACCTAAAGTCCTCACCTTTGTTGTAGAATCGTAACGAAGTCGATAGGTTTGCTAAGCTTCCGTATTCGGCAGTTTGGCAACCTATAGAACAAAATAGGTTTGCTATTTCAAAACCTACAACCACCCAAGCCCCAAATCAGATTAGGGTTAGGGTTTCTTACCTAGAAACGGAGCTGGAATCGCCGGAAAAGCGATTAGAACGGAGCGGTGTAGCTCGTAAAGCGGTAGGGAAGAGTGGCAGGGAGGTTCTCCCACTGCTCCCACACTTTCTCTCTCTTTTCTCTCTTCTCTCTATAGGTTTTCTCTCAAATTCGTATGGCTGCAATGAGAGAGGGTTTAAGGTCCTTATATAGCCTAAAAACTCACCGAAACAGACTCCAGGTCAAGGTATACTTAGGTTATAACCAAAGCGGGTCAATTTCAGCTCAACGGAGGACTTCTGGCGGGCCTCCTTGAGCCAAAGGTCGGACTTAAGCTCACAGACAATGGATCTAGGTTCTATTAAGTTTTCATTCCAGTAGGGTTCTCAGATCACGCGTGGCGGACCAGTTTCAGTTCAACGGTCAGCGGATCTCGATCGGAGATTCCGAGTACATGTAAATGTGTATGAAATTTCTCCTGATCTGAGGGTGTAATTTGGTCTGATTCTGACGGTCTGGTTGCTTAAAACTGATCCGTAAGCGAGAGGTGCCAGATTACTATTCAAGATATTTTATTTTAAATTAATTTCACATTTCTCACACTCTTCACTCCGAGCTCAATCGAATAGTGCTGGGACACTGTCTAGATTTGATTTCCGAGATGGTTGTCAAGCCCAGCGAGGCGGTCCTAGTTCCTTAACTTCGTGTTAATCGGACTTCCGACGTGCGGTCCAGATCCGATACGGAGTTTCGAGATACTCCCGAGAGCAGCTGGGTAATGAGATTGATCCTAAATTTTAGGGTAACCTAGCGTCAATGATTCTACAAGTTTTGGGTCTTACAGATCGTATTTAAAGTGATTGGTGCTAATTTAACAGGCACTCTAGTTTAACACTAGCTAAATCTCGCCTAATTTCTAAAGGATTTAGTCCTTAGTGATTTCGGTCTGAGGTGGTACTTAGACCTTTGTAACAATGTTTAGTTTAAGTATTGTTCTTCATCACCTAAACTTTAAGGTAGTGTCTAATGTGAAAGTACTTAGAAGGATTTAAGGAACGTGGTAATGAAAGGTGAGATTTATGAAGAAAATGGTTTGAAAAGGGACTTAAGACCCTTAAGTTGAGTGTTTGAGAAGTTAAACAGGAGTTAGGATTGTCCTATCGCCTAAGGACGTCTAATTCTAGGTTGGAAAAAATTCAGGCTGTTACAATATGCCATAAGGTAGGTTATTTATGGGACTCCCTGATAGGTGAAGTCGTCCCAATGAGTGCATGGTACGCGCAGGATTGATGCATGATTGGATTGTATGACTCATGCATCTCACATTTGTGTGACATGATCACTTGGCACCCTAGCGATATCAGGGCTGCGACCTCCACAGGTTCATCGTGGATGGCCAGATGGGATACCGAAAATATTTGGTTCTAGCACAATGGGCACATAGGATGTCCTTGGGTGAGAGTCTCGGAATCCTCTGGTACCGAAGGAGACTCCAACATCTAGATCGAGTAGATACATGAGTGCCTGGGTGCCGAATACTAGTAGGCGACATCTCCCACTGTGTCGTAGTCGGTTGGAAGGGGGTGTGGCCTTATCCGCCTGAGTGAGAGGGTTGTAAGCTAGGCTAAGTTTGACCAGCTCCCAAATGGGCCCGCTATCGACGAGTCGGGTAGGTATTGACAGACTACTGGCTAGGCGGATAGTGAGGTATTTTTTACTCGCTGGTTGTGCGACTAGGGAGGCGGCAGCCATTGTGGAGTGTACTAGACCCCGGTGATTTTCCAAAGATGAACTATACTGATATGTGGACTTATTGAGCAGGAGTTGTATACTCATTCATTCATTCATTCACTATCCACTCAGGTTGGTGGTGTGCAACTAATTATTGTGTACCTTCGCAATGGCCAGGATTTTGGTTGGTGCGCGCAACTAACCTGAGATCAGGAGTTTACCACATTGAGTTTAGCTATCCAAATTTAGGTATGGGATTGGTTTGGATAGAAGTCTCTTGTGATGGACCCCATAGCCTGCGATACCATGTACTATCATCCCCGACTTCACACTCCAGCTTGGTCATTTCATTCACACCATATATTGCATTGCATCCTCAGTACTTAGCATTTGGTTTACTACGCTTCTATATTGTATAGCCTAGATGAGGTTGCGGTATTCGTGAACTCGTCAGGATTTGCATATTACATTGCTTCTTCAGTATGTGATATTTAGCTTACTATGACTCCACATTACATAGCTGATCTACATTGTTTCCTTAGTTTATGATATTGGCTTATTATATTTTTGCATCGTATAGCCTAGATAAGGCTGATGATATTTATGGACTTACCGGCATGTTTCCGCATTGCTCTGATATTACATATTTGGCACGAACCTTGTGCACACACTTTCACCTCCCTCTAAGCTTTCTATAAGCTTATGCATGATATATGCGTGAAGCTGTCTTCTAGAGATTTGATTTTTGATATATGTATTTCCCTTTCAGCACTGTATTCAACTATTTATATTAGTGGATATGTGATGATGATGTTGTCTCTATGATTTGGGTAAACTTGTGGTTATGCTCCTTTGTGTACAAAAGAAATTCATGTTAAAAATCCTCCTTGTAGGATCCCAGGATCGGAATCTGACGTATGGGTGCTGGAAGCCGAGAATGGGGTACTACGGAAGCTGTCGGCACCAGATTCGGCAATCGAGAATTTTGTGAGCCTAGCTTTCGA
Organism: Magnolia officinalis; assembly: GCA_021015155.1. Lineage (NCBI taxonomy): Eukaryota > Viridiplantae > Streptophyta > Magnoliopsida > Magnoliales > Magnoliaceae > Magnolia > Magnolia officinalis. The sequence continues at coordinate 40,537 of JAJHSJ010001134.1, forward strand.
GTTTGGGGCATGACAGCAACCTCAAAATCAATCGAAGTCAGAGTCCTCCCAATCATCACCGGTGGTGAAAGGAGGGGCAACGAAGGAGTAAAAGTTATGCTAGTAGGCTGAGGGGTAAGCTCCTCAACCGCGCTCTGAGTATCTACTGCAGGGCTAAAGGGAATTGGCAACTTACACTCTGAGTCGCCAAGAATGTTACCAACTTCGGGTGGACTATCTGAATGGACACCTTTTACACTGGCTGTCGTTTCCAAGTCGAGGGTCATGACAGCAACCCTAAATCGGGATTCAGCAATCGGAAATTTTGTGAGCCCAGTCTCCGAGTTTGGGACATGACAGCAACCCTAAACCCCTCCATAATTATAGGATCAGGGACCCTTAGAACCACCGGAGTTACTACTACTGCAACTGTTATGGTTGTTGATGCCATGGTCATTGGAGGAAGGGCAATTAATGGGATTGCTAGTATAGGCAGTTGATCTTGCTGTTGATTCATCACCATTTTTATTACGGTTGTTGGTAGCTCCCGAGTGACTGTAAAAAAACCAGAAAGGGGTTAATGAGTACATAGGCAAGTAAATCAATATGATCATATATGCTAGTAAGTAGTCTCCACCTAAATCAGACCGAACTACATAGACAATCAGCCAATCCTTAACGGCTTGAGGATTTTTTTATTATGGTCACTAATGGTCAAGTGAAAATGGGGAATGTTTGCAGATTAGGGCTATAGGGCGTAAGATACTTCTCATCAAATGGGAGATCAGGGTTATCAATCTTTCTCTATCTCACCACAATTTATTCCATTACTATTGAAATGGGCTTCCTCATGGTATTTTATGCCTTCGTCAATTTCTTATGAATAATCGAGCAACAGTAAGACCAGACCAGTACTTTGTTTGGAAATACATGTCGAAGGTAGAGATGGCCTCGGCCAAAGAGGTACCTGACGATCGACGCTGCTCTATTGGCATTAGTAACAGTTAATCATTGATTGTTGCACGAGACTGAAGGGGTTTGATGCATCACAGAATGAGAGATGGTGCGACCAGTGGTAAAGCGGCAAAGCTCCTAGATAGGAGATTTTCTTTGGAGTTGTTGATGGCTGGTGAGTGGAAACCAGAGTATCAACGCTGGGTATAGCGACCTCCTGACTAATTGGGTCAACCCCTTGGTCAATGGAATTGAAGGATGAGAAGCGATTGATTTGGTTCTCGGCTTCTTAGCTATCTGCTTCATGGAGGGAGAGACCGGGAGAGCTAGTGTTCTTTTCTTGCTTAGCTAAGAAGTAAAGTGGTCGATCAACTCCGCATGGTTCCTATTGGCCAGCAGCCATTTGTAATGATGCCCCCACCATTTGACAAAACTATCTGTAACTTATGGTAACTTAGGAAAGTTCAAAAGCTCGCGACTATTTGTTTCTAAGCTATAAGAAGCATTAATTGTAGCATACATGCCCGAGTCAAGCATTACTAAAGAGTTGTAAGTGGTTGGTTGCAAGATTTGTGCATAAGATGGTAAGGAATGCACTGTACCAAAACAAGTTGTCGAGCAAACAGAGAGGGATAGTATTGTTCAATCCCAGCCTTAGCGTTCTTTCCTAATTCTATCGAACCTCCATATGGAATGTCTCGACAGAAAATATAACAACCCTATGCTTGATGCACTTGATCGGCCACTACCTTATCAAATGTCTCAAATTGGCCAGTCAGCCAGCTTACCCCATATGTTTCTCCTTCTGAAAACGGCATGAAGGAATGGTTTTCCTTAGTTTTGTTGAGGATAAGGAGGTCCCGCATGTAAGACTCAACTGTAAAGTCTTAAGGAGGGGAATGGAGAACCCGATCGCCAAAGGAGGAATAAGAATTTCCCTTGTGCATATCATGATTGAGAAGGGAAGGGAAGAAATAAGCATAAACCACATTTCCAAAAGCCACAACAGTCCCCCTACAGAATGCAATCCTTTATGGACAATCTCTTAGAGTCCATGGTATAAGTGACCGAGAACGAAGGGTGCCAACGTGATCACCATGGCCCGGGCAAGATCCTCATCCAAAGAGACGTACTCAGAAGTAACTTGTTGAGCACTCACGCATAAGAGATGTCGACAGATTCATAACAGCAAAAACGTCGTATGTTCATCTTCATCGACTGGTCCGTCAAATTTGTTGTAGGCTACCATGAAATGGGTGTAGGACTTGGAAGACTTGTGTCGTCTGGAGACGGAACTAGGAAAGAAGACCATGCCAAAAGGCAGCATGTAAGGCCCGTATCCTAGTTCGTGCCGTTCCGCCAACTCCCGCGATCCTTCCCATCGAATTTCAACAACCCGTGACCTGTAATCAGTGTTTGTGTGCGACCCTAAGTCGCATCTCGTAGATCTGAGTCGACTCAACCCAAGACTTATACCATTGTGACCGCGCCCTCACTGTTGTTCCAACGCCACGTCTTGCGCACCGATGAGATACCCAGGCCAGGAGTTGTGGGCCTACGTTTATTTCAAGAAAACGCCGCGCATTGCGAATCCCCAAAGAATCTCTACCATCTATCACATCAGTCAATCAATCAATCACTAGTCAAGTACTCAACCCATCACTCCACCCATCACACCCTTCCCTCTCTTACACAAGCCATTCCCATAGTCAACTCTTCCATACAACAACCCATCCCTTCCTTACAAGAACCCATCCCCTCTCCTTACATCTCCTCTCTCTCTCATTTTCTCCACCATTTTTCCAAGCAAAAAGAGAGGGTGGACATCCAAGCTTTCCAAGAGAGAAAGAGCCTAGTGTGTGGCCCACTTCCTACCCTTAAACTCCTATCTCCACCCTTCAATCCTCATCTTCCACTATCAAAGTTGAAGCCAATGAGCTAAGGAAGCCATAGAACCAAGAAGATTAGCAATTGGTGGGTGATCTTGAGAATTCCACCCTTGATTTCTATTTGAGGGCCACTTGTGGTGGGACCCATTTAATGTATGAGTTGTAAATTCTAGGGGAGCTCATAGTGGCGGAGCTCCCCCACCTCCACGTTTCTCTCCCTCTCTCTCTCTCTCTCCCTCTATCTCCCTCCTTTTTCCTATCTTGCTAGCCCACCTAGGGGCAATCCGGACCGTCCAGCAGGTGGGATGGCCTTGTCGTCCACCCTACTAGATTGACCATCTAAATGGACCATTTGGATGATAGGGAAAACACAAATATCAGCTTGGTCGAATGGTGGGCCACGCATGTGTGGACCCACCTTGAATGTATATGTTATCCATGTCATCCGTCCGGCCAGGCCAGCAGGACCAGTGGCCCATCTGGATCACCGTCTAGACCTTGGACGTGTGGGTCCCACGCAGCTAAATAGCTACTGGACTGACGTCAGCAAGTTCTGGGCCTGATCATGTGGTATGCGTTATACTCATGCCGCTTGTCCTTTTTCTAGATGGTGAGACCCACCCACACGTGTTACACGTGTGGAGTGGGGCCCTACCTTGATGTATGTATTCCATGCCCACACCATCCATCTCTGGATGGTGTTGTGGGGCTTGCTGTGATGTATGTGGTATTCCACACCGTCCATGGGACCCACGTGATATACGTGTTTTATCCTGCCCGTCCAGATCACATGGGACCCACCAATTTATGGGTTGCATCCCCACCGTCCAGTGCATAGGACAGTGGAATTCCACCTTGATTTATGTGTTTTATCCACCGTCCAGTACGTGGACGGTGGAACCACTATGATATTCATTAGCCATCCAACGTGTGGAGTAGGTCACGTGTGACCTGGTTGATGGGAAGCCACAAATAACATATGGGTTCATAGCTCCAGTGGGCCCCACCATTTCCTGGGATAGTGGAGAATTGGATGGCTACCATTGAAGCCTTCCTGGGATCACCGTGATGCAGTGTTTTACCCAGCCGTCCACCTATTTTTCCCAGTTTTCTTTAGTGGGCCCACTGGGCAGTGGGATCCACATGTTGTGTACAAGAAATCCATATTGTCCATGCAATTTTCCTGATCATTTCAGGTCTTAGTGTCACGCCCCAAACTCAGAAACCGAGCTCACAAAATTCCCGATCACCGAATCGAGCGCCGACAGCCTCCGTAGTACCCCATTCTCGGCTCCGGGCACCCATATACTAGGTTCCGATCCTGGGGTCCTATAAGGAGGATTTTGAACATGAATTTGATTCATAATAAGCATAACTATAAGCATAACCCACAAACAATAACGAGGACACCATCACAAAAATCTACTATGCTCAAAACTTGAGTACAATGCTCATAAAGGGAAATACAATGATAATAATGACAAAACTCCAGAAGATCTGCGACATGCTCCTACTCCTGCTCAGCTATGGCCTAGCGTCACCTACATGCAACAGTCATGCATAAGCTTATAGAAAGCTTAGAGAGTGATGAAAGTATGTGCGCTTGGTAGAAATGCAAGTATGCAATATCAGAGTAATGGGAAAATGCTGGTAAGTCCATGAATGCCATCAGCCGTACCAAGGCCATGCGATGCGAAGCCTACAGGGCAATGTCATATGCAAGGTGCAACTTAAGCATACCAAATCTCATCTGAATCCTCATATCAATACAGTTTATCTCTGAATATATATATATATATCATATATATATATATATATATATATATAATATAATATATATATATATCACCGGGGTCTAGTACACTATACAACCATATCGCCGCCCACTGGATGCACAACATGCAAGTGGAAGAGACCTCACTATCCGCCTGCTGCTAATATCGGCTTAGCCATCGATAGCGTACCCATTTACGAGCTGGTCAGACTCAGCCTAGCATTGCCCCTACCCTCAGGCGGATAAGGCCACACCCACTTCTAACCGACCACTACACAGTGGGAGACGTGGACTACTGGTATACGACCCTCGTGCGCTCATGCATCCACTCGATTTCGATGTTGGAGTCATCATCTAAGTACCATTGGGATAGGAATTTTCACCCAGGGACATCTATGGTGCCCCGATGCTAGTAACAATATTTTCGGTGTCCAATCCTGTCATCCACTATATGCTTGTGAAGCTTGTGGAAGCTATGGCCTGATGTCGCTAGGGCATATAGAAATCATATCACACAAATGCGAGATGCATGAATATATTATCCAGTCATGCAGCAATCCTGCGCATACCCTGCACTCATATGGGGCAACTCCTCTCATCAGGGACTCCCATAATAATCTGCCCAATGACATGTGTTATGATCAATCATTCCTCATATCAAGCATATGTATGATGCGCATGGGCATGGATCGTGAAGCTATACTAAGCATGTTATATGATGATGATGTACTCTCCTCATATCAAGGATGGGCCTAGACGACATACTCATATCAAGAATGGACCTAATGATCATGGGGGCCCAACGGGTTTGGGTTAGCCCACTAAAGGGAGGTGAGAATGCGCCTAACAGTGGGCCCTAGGGAGAGTTACAATGTGAAAATTTAACCATCATTTCTCTTACAATGTGGACAACAAACCATCATTGCTCCCAAGGCATGGCCCATCATAACATCATTACATACATCATGGTGGATTCACACATCACATCGGTCCTCATATACATCGCTTTGGGCCTCACACAAGGGCCTCACATACATCACATTGGGCCTCACCATCTGGGCCTCGAATACATCAAAATGGGCCACGTCCCATGGGCCTCGAATACATCACAATGGGCCACATCCATGGGCCTCTCATACATCACATTGGGCCTCACTCATGGGTCTCATATACATCACATTAGGCCTCACCATCTGGGCCTCACATACATCACATTGGGCCTCACCACCTGGGCCTCACATACATCACATTGGGCCTCACCATGGGCCTCATATACATCACATTAGGCTGCATCACTTGGGCTACAACAATGGGCCTCATATACATCAAGTGGGACCCATCATCCTAGTTGGACTATCTACAACATTCATCTATTTCTAGAGATAATTTTAAAGCATTACACAAAAAAATGAATCATATCGAAAGATCATCTAGACCATACCACAAATAGCAGTGGAGATAATGATTTTCACCTTTAATAATTCACAGGGGCCACTTTAACATTTATTTTCCATCCAATTTGTTCATAAGGTCACAAAGACCTGATTAAAAGAAAACAAAATTCTCATATTGATCCAGAACTTATGTGACCCCCAAACGGTTTCAATGGTAAACGTTCAATCCTCCACTGATTTTTGTAGTGTGGTCCATCTGATAAACAGATCTGTCTCATTTATCATCTCAAGCCTTAAGATGAGCTCATGAAAGGATGGATAATTGGATATAAACACACATCACGCGGGACCCACAGAGCTATTGACTCAATACAGCGGCTATTATAGCCTGTGGGGTCCACAAATGGACGGTTTAGATGTAACACATACATCATACGAGACCCATAGAGCTGCTAACATTAGTGCAGCTATATAGCTGGTGAAGGTACTCTAGCCAATCCGTTCCAAGCAGGTGGTCCCACCATAATATATATATATATATATTATATATATATATAATAATATTATATATATATATAATAGATATATATTATTGTTATATATATTTGTTATTCATTCCTGCTTGCTCCAGCGTCCAAGGGATTGGACGGTGCGGGCTGCCACACATGTAGCAGGCCCCACCGTCCATGATCCCATGGACAGTGTGGATAGAATCATACATCAAGGTGGAACCCACGTCCTTGTAGGACGGTGAGAGTATACCACATACATCAAGGTCGATTTCCACCATCCAGACAGTGGACAGTGTGGATCATGCTAGGCCCCACGTGGTGGGGATCAACACACCAGATCAGAGGCCACCGATGCCCACACTACATGGTGGATGGCATGGATGAAAGGTATACATCAGGTGGGTCCACACGTGTGGGACCCACTAGTTTTTTTTTTTTAAAGAGCTGATATTTGTGTTTTCATCTGGTCCAGGCTAGCTGGATGTCCAGCGGACGAACAGCCTGGATGAATCATGGCATCTGTGGTGTTCCACGGGGACATGGCCCACCAAGACTTGGATCAAGCTGATATTTGTTTGTTTCCCCTTCATCCTGGCTAGCCCAAAAATGGGCAACTAGGCTGTCCCCATTCGCTGGACGTCTAAAAAATCTGGACGGTGTAGATTGTTGGACACATCAGATGGACCACACACATCATCACATAAAAAAATGAAATGAGGGGGAGAGAGAGAGAGAGAGAGAGAGAGAGGAGAGAGAGAGACAGTGTCATGGAGGGGCCCCACCACTATGGGCCCCTCTAATACATACATCAAGATGGGTCCCCAATGGGATCCCATACCATCAATCGGTAGGCCCCACTTAGTCTATCACAAAAAATGAAATCTAATCTTACAAACACCCACTGATTGCCTTCTTCTTTAGCTCCTTAGAATCCTTGGCTCCTATGCTTTGATTTTGATGGAGGATGATGAAGATTGAAGGGTTGGATGGTGAGATGTGGGGGTAGGAAGTGGGCCTTGATCTTTTCTCTCCTTAGTGCTTTTCTCTCATGGAAGCTTGGGAAATGGTGGTGAGAATGAGAGAGGAGAGGGTGTTGTAAGAAGGATGGGATGAGAGAGATGGATGTTGTAAGATAAATGACATGAAGGATATGGGCTTGGTTGAATTTTTGGATGAGAGAGAGATGAGTGGAGAGAGTGAGAGTTGACTTTGGGGATGGCTTGTGTAAGAGAGGGATGGGTTGTGTACTTGACTTGTGATTGATTGATTGATGTGATGGGTTATAGAGATTCTCTCAGAATACGCAACGCGCAGCATTTCCTTAAAATATACGTGGGCCCACAACTCCTAGCTTGGCTATCGCATCGGAGCGCGAGATGCGGCGTTGGAACCGTGGTGACGGCGCAGTTGCTAGGGTATTAGTCTCGGGTCGAGTCGACTCAGAATACAGGATGCGACTTAAGGTCATGCGCAAACACTAATTATAGGTCCCTGGTTGTCGGAATTCGACGGGGAGGATCGTAGAAGTCTAAGGAACGATACGGACTAGGATACGGGCCTTACAACTCTTCCCTCCTAATAAAAATTCTATCTTTTAAATTTACACTATTAACACAATTAGACAAGACTCATAAGGAAAAAGGAAACATAACATCATCATATAAAATCAAAGACAACATACATGATACAACATATAATCAATCATCAAAGAGATGGGGATAGCACTCTCGAATCTCGGCCTCACGCTCCCAAGACGTCTCATCAACAGAATGGTGACCCCACTGTACCTTCATTAAGGGAATGACCTTAGTCCGGAGGACTTGCTCCTTCCGATCAAGGATATGAACTGGCTGCTCAATATAAGAAGCGTCCTCACATACCTCCAACACTGCCAATCAATAACAGGAACGATATCTGACCCACACTTCCTCAACATAGAGACATGAAAAACATTGTGAACGCCAGACAACTGAGATGACAAGGCAAACCGATAGGCTACGGCGCCAACGCGCCCAGTGATCTCGAAAGGTCTTATAAATCTCGGGACAAGCTTGCCCTTTGCTCCAAATCGAACTACGCCCTTCATGGGCGAAACCTTGAGATACACTCTGTCCCCTACTGCAAACTCCAAGGGATGACGCCATCAATCAGCAAAACTCTTCTACCAGCTTTGAGCTGTGCGCATCCTCTGCCTGATGATATCGATAGCCTCTGACGTCTACGGCACAAGCTTGGGACGTAGGAGACGCTTCTCCCCAACCTCAGTCCAACAACTCGGTGATCTGCACGGTCTGCCATATAATGCCTCAAAAGGAGCTATGTCAATGGTCACCTGATAGTTGTTGTTGTATACAAACTCAGTCAATCGCAGATGCTCATCCCAGCTACCCCCAAAGTCAATCACGCAAGCCCGAAGCATATCCTCAAGAATCTGGTTGACCCTCTTGGTTTGCCCGTCGGTCTTCGGATGATATGTGGTGCTGAGTTGTAAAATAGACTCCATCGCTCTCTGAAAGCTCCTCCAAAACTGAGACGTGAACCTAGGGTCTCGGTAAAAAATGATCAAGACTGGAATGCCATGCAGTCTCACAATCTCTTCGATGAACAATCTGGCAAACCGGTCCAAAGACCATGTCGCATGAAAATGCACCGACTTCGTCAGACGATCCACGACAACCCAGATGGCGTCATGACCGCGCTGAGTCCTCTGCAAGCCCATAATGAAATCTGTCGACACATGCTCCCATTTCCATATTGGGACACTCAACGGCTGCAATGGACCAGGGGGTCTTTGATGATCGGCCTTGACACGCTGGCATGTGTCACACTCGGGCACAAAACTGGCAATCTGGCGCTTCATCCCCGCCCAAAAATACTGTCGCCTCATATCATGGTACATCTTTGTCGAGCCAGGGTGGATAGAAAACTGCGATCGATGTGCCTCGGTCATAATATCTTTGCACAACTCTGGAATATCCGGGACATATAATCGGCCTCTAAAGCGAAGTCCACCATCAGAACCAATCTACCAATCTGACTGACTCTCAGATGTCGCCTCTGCTCTATAACTACGTAATGACTCATCTATCTGCTGAGCCTCGATCACCCATGTGACAAGAGAGGGTTGAATCAACAAGCTCAAAAACTGCACGATAAAGACTGCAGACCGATCTCGAAGTCATATGCTACCATATCCTCAAGCATCTTC
>JAJHSJ010001917.1:0-49020 GCA_021015155.1 Magnolia officinalis
ATTCTCCCTGACCGGGCCCTGAGCCCAGCCCATTGACATCCTTAGTAATAATAACTTCGTCCGGTTCAATGCCGACAAACCTTACCACTTTTGTGGAGAGAGATGGCCCTGATGCATGAAAATTAAGGGGGAAAAACCTTATGTTTGGGCAGCTAATCAGTAGCTCTTCGGGGCCCACCACCACGAAAGACCTTAAAATAATTTTTTTAAAAAAAAAAAAAAAAAAAAAAAAAAAGATTCTTAATTCTTGAACCACCATGAAAGACATAAAAACACCCTAGGTTTTCCAATTCCAAGTAAGTCATGGGCCGAAAGGTAGCTCCTCGGCCTTCTTTGGCTAACATGTCAAAATGGTCCAGCTAAATCTAAAAAATCAATGGACTTGAGTGTAACAACTCGTTCTGGTACTTGCCCATTTAAATTTTTGCTCCCGAAGTTCACTGATGGTGAGCCCCACCACGCAAGTTGTTAATCCAACACATAGGGACATCATGGTGGACCCCACAACTTCATAATGGTGTGCCTTTGTGTGCATGCTTGAATTTCTTTCACAACCGTTCATTTTTTCTCAATCACGTGTGGTCCACCTGATGAGCGAACCAGCCCAAATTCAGGCCATTGCATGTTCATAGTGCGCCCATACGTGATGGAATGGCCCAGAATTCTCACATTTATGTGACGTGGGCATATTTGACCGCCGAATCACCCCTCAATCACGTGTATAGCTTCTTCCATCCGATGAACGAGAAAAAATAAAAGCTTCTTCCCTACTCTGAGGTTTGCCACTTTCACAGGCGTACTTATGACTGTACGTAGAGCTATAAACATTCACGTACAGAGCTAATTACATCCATACAGGCGCACATGAAAATATGAAGCATGAGTGTAACATCTCAGCCTTCTATAAGGTGAAAAAGAATGCTAGATCATCTGCCTAGAAAATTAAACTGTTTCACCCTTCAGGTGGGCCGAAAGGTACAAAGTAAATTGACAGTTGAAATATATATTTTTTCTAGCCGCTTATTTGTTTTGATACGTTGTAGCCCACAGGAGGTGTGAAATGACCTGATTTTTATGCTAGAAGATCTAAACAGTGTAGCTCACCTCACACGTGTCATAATACGACACATGTTATCGGGTGTGCATGTGTACGGCTCCCACCAGCGTGTGGAATAAGCAATTGCATCCTTTGTTCCCTCTTCCTTCTCTCCCTCAATCCTTTTTAAAGTGCATATCGCCTAGTCTCAAACTCATGCACATTATATGTGATGTTGAGTGGATCGCGGACACTTTGATGCCTAAGATGGACTAGAGAAGGCCTGATTGGAGGCAGAAGTGATCATGACCATCGAAACTCTAAATTAAGCATATCTCGCAAACGGGAATGAGTTATTTGACTTATCTTATATGATTTTGGGTAGGAGAAGCTACTTTAGCCATCCAAGCCCGCTGTGCTGGGTTGACCACCCCGAATTTGCAAGCTTCCATCAGATTGACGGCCGAAAGTCCATTTTAATTTCGTTTTTACAATTTATACTAAGTTTTAGTTGGTTAATGACTCTTGATCCTTTGAGGTTTAGGAGCATTGCCGACTATGAAAAGGGCTTTTAAAAAATTAGGAGAATAACATTGTTAGGCCAAATAGGCACTTATTATTTTTAGCCGAAAACCATGAAGTCGGGTAGAAATAATGATTGCCCATAAATGTTAAGTTTATCATTTATAATAAGTGACATTTTTATGGAATTGAGTTGGAGTTTGATTCTGAAACTTCTTCCTAGATTTGCGATTGTCGTGTAATTTTTGTGAGTCTAGAGAGGCTCCCACAATTTGGAATATCCCATTGAGAAAGGCTGTGATCGACCTCATCATGTACATCCCTAAGTCACCGCTATATAATATCATCAATCACATGGAGTGGATGGAAGTGGATTGCGCACTGAGTAAATTTTGTGGTGCCCACCGTCATTTATGCATTTATCAACTCCGTCCACCCATTTTATCATATAATTTTAGGTCTCTAAACCAAAAATTAATCATATCCAAAGATCAAGTGGACGACACCACCTAGTGTGAATTGAAGTCTACTGTTGAAAGTTCTTGGGGCTCCCAGAAGTTTTAGATCAAGATGATATTTGTGTTTTCCCTCCATTCATCATGTCTGTGTGATCTTACGAACAGTTTGGATGACAAATAAACATCACTCTGGGGCGTTAGAAATGTTTTCAACGGTGGAAATCAATAATTTCACTGTTTCCTTTGGTATGGTCTACTTGAGCTTTTGATATACTTCAATTTTTGGCTCAACTCCTAAAATGATTTGGAAAAACAGATGGACAGCATGGATAAACCACATGAATTCACAATGGGCTCAACAAAGTTTACTCAGTACAATAAGAGCGTACTGATCAGAGTGGATGGTTCCTATCACTAGACTACTCAACATGTGAGGACCAGTTGTAGGCCACACGTTGGATCATGAGTAGCTACGGAAGCAAAATGGACTACACAGCGACAAATGAGAATTCCTTCTTCCCTTCATTTGCTTCTTTTGTTCTCTTTCTCTTCCCCTTGCATCCCTTAAAGGTCGTTTGGCCCAAGTCGATCTGGACTTAAGACTCATCACATGTGTCACCCAATGGGCCCCACATGTAGGGATAGTTGGTTAATCGAAACCATTCAACCATTCGGCACTATTTTAGATGGCAACAGTCGAAAATTCATAACTAAGGGATGTTGAGAATTATATAGAAATAATAATTTTCTGTAAAATATAGAAACCGACAAATCCAAATTATTCAATCTGATATAAGGACAGGCTGAAGCATGTATAAAACACTGTACTTAAAGCGTTATTTGCCCCTACTCAAGTAAATTGAGTATGCTGAAAAGGTTACAGATAAATTACTTCTAGGATAGGACAAGCCTGGTGTGAGTCTACGTTCAGAAAAATGAAGGCCCACCAATGGAACTCTATTACACAGTGTCTGGTAGAAACAAAAGGAAAATCTCAGAAAAAGAGAGAGAAGAAGAATTGTGAATTAGACCACTGCACTAGTATGTCCTTCAGCCTAATGGTTCAGATGAACGGTTCTAGACTATACTGCTGGTTTGATTTCAGGCAGTGGCTGAGATGAACCTTGCTTTGTTGCTGGAATTTCTAGTCTGCAGGAAAGGAGTGGATATGGTTCATATGGTTCTGCTGGAGTGTGTTGAGATAGACTGGAAACCTATCCAGCTATGGTGGCTGGGGGTTATGGTCCATGGAAATAAATCTCATTTAACCATTTTATAGCTGTTGGAGAAACTAGCCGTTATTGGCAGTTTCTAGCTATTGTGCATGTAGTGTAATGGCTACCGCATGCAGTGCGCCGCCACTAGCGCTTCTATAGCCACATTGCCTCACATGCCCACGCCCTCGCACCGAGCCCATGCTCGAGACCGAGCCCGTGCTTGGGTGTTCAATGCGTACACGCAGCCTCCATACTCCTTGGACTAGGTGAGCAAATATTATAGCACTCCACTACTCTCATTCAAACAAAAAATTCTTCTCCTCTTTTCCCAATGTGGGACTATTCCCAAAAACCTATGAAAAGGTATTTTCAACATTATATATATATATATATATATATATATATATATATATAATCTATATATATATATATATATATATATTATAATAATTTTTTTATTAAAATCTACATTTACAACAAGGGATGATCTTTATCATTGAAATGAGGAGCTAAATATAAATCGTCCAAAACTTTCTTTTTGACGGACTATATCAAACTAAAAATTCAAGTGTCAGGACCGTCCATTTATCGATCATCAATCTAAGATTATAGATCACCCACCATAAATCCCAAATGATGGACGGTTCCAGTCATCTAACCATCACCACATGCATGCCCCATAAGCACGACACGTGCCGGATGAACATGAGGTGCAACTCACACAAAACTACATCCTATTCGTTCATGCCTCATCTTACTTTTTCATGCCTTAGCATCCAAGCATCCTTGGATGCCGAAGTCTGCTTTGGGCTAAAAAAGAAAAAGAAAAAAAGAGAAGGTAAGTTCCATCGATAAAATGTAGCTGCAACGCCTCAAAACGCAGGAAAAGGTCTGTTCTTTTGCTTTCTCTCGTTAATAACATATATAACGGAATGTGTCACCCATGGAACGTGCTTCATTGAAACGTTAAAAAATCATTGAAATGTGACCCACGTGACCTACCTTAAAACGAATTTGTATGTTTAACGGAAGTTTATTTAGAGTAAGTGCTACTTCTGAAACTTCAAGATTACATTACATTGTAAAGAATTTTGTATTATTTGATAACGTGCCATAAGCACGTTTTCGTCTCATGAAATGGGAACCGATGGAAAAGGCAATTTGCAGCAGGGGCGTCAACCCAACGTGCACCTGCAACATCCGGTGCATTCATCAGGAGATGAGCGAACCAGCCCAAATTTTGGCCAGTACTGCATGTTCATTGTGCGCCCATACGTACGTGACAAATGGTCCAGAATTCTCACATCTGTGTGATGTGGGTATGTGTGGCCACCGAATCACCACTGAATCACGTGAATTGCTTCTTCCCTTCGTTGAGGTTTGCCAATTCCACAGGCGTGTAGACTGTAGAGCCGTAAACATCCACGCTTATAGCCGATTGCATCTACACGGGCGCACATGCAAATATAAAACACGTGTGTGTGACATCTGATCTTTCTATACGGTTGAAAACAATGCTTAGACCATCCTGCCTAGAAAATCAGACAATTTCACTGTTCATATGAGCCAAAAGGTATAAAGTAAATTGATAATTAAAATATTTTTCTAGCCGCTTATTTGTTTTGATACGTTGTCGCGCACATGAGGTGTGCAATGGCCTGATTTTTATACCAGAAGATCTAAATAGTGTAGCTCACCTAATGGAAAGGTGAGGTGTCACACATGTTGACGCAGGGAAGGACATGACGAGGTTGATCACCGTCTTCCTCAGGGATAATTAATCCGAATCCGGGGAGCTTCTCTAAACTCCTTATAGAGATTCCTTGAATTCATGGGGATGAAAATAGAAATAATTTCTAATAATTTCAAATTGATTGAGACCTAAATGGACTGCCTACCATGTCATGGCTTGCGATTGTAGGAGGTTGAGGACGTCCTCTTATTAGTTCCTTTCCTTTGGACAACGTTGAATCCTGCGTGGGACTTGTCATGTGGTGACAAGTCGAAGGATAAGGCTGAGTAAGAATTCTTGAAAGTTGCATTTCTATCCTACCTACTAACTGAACCACTTCATCCACGTCCCCGACCGGGTGCATCTGGACTTGGTATTAAATTGTTGATCCTAAACTGCCTATGAATCATAATACCTTCTACGATTCGGTCTCTGACAAGTCATTCCGCATTGCCAATTGCTAGAATTCTTCATTGTAATCTGTGACGATTTGATTCCCTTATCAATAATTTTGGTATTGCTGGATCAATAGTTGCTCGTAATCATTATGACGGAATCATGATCAAAGAAGGTGTCTCATCCATGGCCATGATTTGATAGAATCCTTATTATGTCGGGCACGTGAGAGTTGTAATTGTTCCCACTATGCACAAGCACTGAATTTTAATTTGAATGATACTAATTTCACTTTTTTATGTTCAAGCACGTCCATGTATTCAAAAATTATTCTACTTCAACTAACCAATTGATGAAATCTTCTATACACAATAAGAGATTAAAACTGGAAAGTTTAGCCTTCCCTCGATAGTCTATTTCAGCATGATCTACTCGATCTATTGAGAAAAAAGTCTTAAATCTGTTTTTTGGGTGTCGTTCGACTAGTCGTGGGTCAGCCACGACTGGTTGTAGGAGCTGGTCGACCGATCGTAGCCCGTTTGACTCAAAGTCTAGCGGCTATGTTTTTCATGTCCGGACCGCCTTCGACCAGTCGTAGGGTTTGTTCGACCAGTCGTAGCTCCCCTTCGACTAGTCGAAGGTTACGCAGATTTGTTCCGCGATTTTGCGGATTACGAAAATCTGTGTCCTTTCGCAGCTGGGATGTGGAAGGGAAGTTTCCTAAACTATAAATAGGTGTTCCTAGGGTTTTTTAGGGTATGGGAAAGTATTTTAAGTGTTTCCAAAAGGGTGTAGCAAGGTTAGATTCGAAGTTGTTCGAATCATCGGGTAAGTTCTCTCTCTTTGTAATTTCTATTTTTCATAGTGGAGATCTGTCGCTTTGTGCCGTGGTTTTTCTCGAAAGGGTTTTCCACGTAAAATCTGTGTATTCTCTTGTATGTGCTTGGTGCCATTGAATTGCTATCCTAGATCTAGATCTGTGTGATTCCGCAGGTCAAAATCCCTAATAACTAGTATTAGAGCAATCGGTTGGGACACAGATCTAAATCTGAGGGATTAGTAATAATGGCAAGCGCTAGGTATGATATTGAGAAGTACTCAGGGAAAAATAATTTTGAGTTATGGAAGATCCAGATGACGAGTTCCTTAATCAAACAAGGCGAAGATGGTGCTCTTGAGGAGCGAAAGTCTACTATGACTGATCGTGATTGGAATACTCTTGATAAGAAGCCATTATCATCGATCCGTTTATGTCTCACGGATGAGGTTCTCTACAACGTCATGAGGGAGAAAACTGCGGCTAAGTTATGGGCGAAGTTAGAGAATGTCTATGTGAAAAAATTCTCTGAAAATCGCCTGCACTTGAAGCGGCAGTGGTATAACTTCAAGATGGCAGAAGGTGGAGATCTGGAGGCTCACATTAGCAACTTTAATAAATTGATTTGCAAATTGCTGGATATGGAGGAAGTGATGAAAGATGAAGAACAGGCATGTATGTTGTTGAATTCTCGCGGTGTCTTTTGAGGCATTCAAGGACACTATGTGCAGCACAAACAAAACCCTGAGTGTCGATACCGTTATCTCGGCTCTTCAAGGGAAGACTATGAGACACTAAATAGTGACATGGGGACGTCTTCTGATGCACTGTTTATAGTGGGTAGTAATTCTGGACAAGGTACGGGTTCTTCAGGTTCTAGATCCAAATCCAAGGACAAGGGCAAAGGAAAGGTAAAGTGCTGGAATTGTGGGAAGGAAGGACATGTGAAGAAGGATTGTAAAAGTCCTAAATCAAGGAGAGAAGATTATAAGGCTTCGTACAGGGAGGCCAATGTTGCCACGTCAGATGAATTGAGTGGATGTGATGGTGATGTTTTATTTGTGTCTAAGACGGTCATACGATGATTGTAAGGATGCGTGGATGCTAGACACAGGGGAATCTTTTCACATGACTCCTCATCAGAGTTGGTTCACCAGCTATAGGGAGTGCAATGGTGGACAGGTATTTATGGGCAATGACATTGCCTGTAATGTTGTAACTGTTGGTACGGTGTGCATCAGGATGTTTAATGGGGTGGAGTGTACCTTGACTAAGGTTAGGCACGTTCCTGATTTGAAGCAGAATCTGATTTCTCTTGGTGTACTTGAGACAAAAGGATGCAAGTACACAGGTATTGATGGTGCTCTTAAAGTATCTAAGAGAGCATAGGTAATCATGAAAGCGCAACGACTCGGTAACTTGTATAGGTTGATCGGAGAGCACTTCAAAAGATGGAGCTGCTATGTATGCAGCGGATTCCACCTCTGCATGTGTGTGGCATGTTGGGCATGGCCACATGAGCGGGCGGAGCAGAGACAGAAAGCGGAGAACAGATGCACAGAACAGGTGACGGAGCACGTGCGAACACTGAGGTGAGAGAATCAGATGATGAGCATGGATGGAGCTATTCAGCTTCATGTGAGATAATTGGACAGTTGGATCTAGTAGATGACGCTAGGGATGCTGATGTTGGTGCTAGAGACCAGGGATCTGGTGGAGCTTGGTGGTGATCGGATACGTGAGGTTGGACGACTGCAGATTCATCTCTATTCAGATGACTGGTGAGCTTGGTGCTGAGAAGTGAAAGGTGAGCGTTGTGATGGATTCGTGTACCGACCGACATATGGGAGCTGGGGAGCTTGCAGAGGCAAAGAGCGGTTGGATGCAGGGGATCTTCAGGAGGATACAACATAGATACAGGACGAGGTTTGTAGCGAAGGGTTATGCTCAGATAGAAGGGATCGGCTTTTCAGAGATATTCATACCGACGGTATAAAATCAAGTGTCTATTAGATCCGTGATTGGCACTGGTTGGCCAATGTGATCTTGAGCTGGAAGGATGGATGTAGAGTCTGCACTTCTGTAACGGAAAGTGAAAAGTAGATCTACATGAAGTAACTAGAGGGGTTCGAAGTTAAAGGGGCTGAGAAAAGACTTTGCAAGAGGTCGTGGTTCGACCTGTCGCCTAGGCAGTGATTTGATTCCTTCATGATGAGTCAGGAATTGATGACATATAGATCGCCAATTATGACATATCTGAAATCAATGTACTAAAGACTCGGTTAAGTGGGACATTGAGGATGAAGGATCGGGGGGCTGCAAAGATGGTTCTCGGCATTGAGACTGAAGGAGGAGTAGACTTTGGTAATCACAGGAGGAATACCTTGTGTGTAGGTATTGATCAAGTATGTGATGGGCCAAGTAAAGCTGGAGAGCGTTCTCTACGCATCTCTCCTCAAGTTTTTCTCAGGACATGTCCCAAAACAGATAAGGAAAAGCAGGATATCTCATGAGCCTTATTCGAATGCGGTTGACAGTGTATGCCATGGTCTGGATTAGACCGGTTATTCCACAGGCTATTAATGTTGTGAGCAAGTACCCTAGCAAGCAATATTGGGTAGCGGTGAGATGGTAAGAAGACTACGTTTTTCTTTTGAGAAGACAGGAGCAAAGATGGTTGGGCACGTGGATTCTGATCCGATGGACATGCTCTTCTAGATTGTTCCTGTAGAGAAGTTCAAGGTCTGTGAAATTTCTCTGGGCTTGGCAATGGCATAAAAGGAAAATAGAGTGTGCAAGAGAAGGTATGATGTAATGTAGAAATAGGAGAAGAGGTCAAGGAGCTACACGGTTGAAGATTGAAGACTTGGTGGAGATTGTTGAGAAAAAAGTCTTAAATCTATTTTTTAGGTGTCGTTCGACTGGTCATGGGTTAGCCACGACTGGTCGTGGGTCAGCCACGACTGGTCGTAGGAGCTGGTCGACCGGTCGTAGCCCGTTCGACTCAAAGTCCAGCGGCTATGTTTTTCATGTCCGGACCGCCTTCGACCAGTCGTAGGGTTTGTTCGACCAGTCATAGCTTCGACTAGTAGTAGCTCCCCTTCGACTAGTCAAAGGTTATGCAGATTCGTTCCGCAATTTTGCGGATTGCGGAAATCTATATCCTTTTGCAACTGGGATGCGGAAGGGAAGTTGCCTAAGCTATAAATAAGTGTTCCTAGGGTTTTTCTAGGGTATGGGAAAGTATTCTATGTGTTTTTAAAAGGGTGTAGCAAGGGTTAGATTCGAGGTTGTTCGAATTGGGTAAGTTCTCTCTCTCTTTGTAATTTCTATTTTTCATAGTGGAGATCTGTCGCTTTGTGCCGTGATTTTTTTTTCTGAAAGGGTTTTCCACGTAAAATTTGTGTGTTCTCTTGTATGTGTTTGGTGCCATTGAATTGCTATCCTAGATCTAGATCTGTGATTCCACAGGTCAAAATCCCCAACACAATCATCCCCATGGACTGGTCGTCGAGCAACGCCGTCACCGATGTTCTCATCACTTGAGCTCGACTCATCTGGGTAGCCCTATAATTCCCCTCCGAAAATGTTCTAAGGAAATCAGGGTTATGTCATATAGCGACGACGGGCGGCTGAGCATTGCCTTTGGCTCGAGGCGGAATTAGCGAATTCGCAATACGGTCAAGGGTTGCCTACCGATGCCTACGGCCCTTACATGGTTAACTGATTCTTCCGTTGGAAAGCTTCCATTTTTCCCAATAGATAACGAATCGCTCATCACTATCCAAATGATTTTAATCCATTCCGTTGTTAGTTGTCATCAGTCCGAGAGGAGTCCTCACTCTAATACCAATTGATGCAAAGAATGACGCCTATCTTCCTCAAAGATAACTAATCTGAATCCACGAAGCTTCTTTGGACTCCTCATAGACATTCCTTGAATCCACGATGGATGAAAATAGAAATACTTTTTACTAATTCGAAATAAATTGATTGATGATAAAAAAAAAAAAATGAAATTACAATCCTTTAAATAGTGAATTTAAACCTAGGATAGTTTCAGACTTAAACTCCAACTCTAACTCCCTAAAAATGTGACTACTATTTATAAATGGTTATGATTCCCACTAGACTTCATGGCTTTCGGCCAAAAATAGTAAATGCCCAATTTGGCCTAACCACATTATTCTCCTAAATTTTCTAAGCCCTTTTCTTGTTGAGCATGACTCCTAAAACTCGAAGGATCAAAAGTTAGGATTGAATTAAAACTTACTATTTATAGTTAAAACAGAAATAAAATGGACTTTCAAGGGTCGATCTGATGGAATCTCGCAATCCAGCATAGGCAACTTGGCGTAGCGGGTTGGTTGGATAAGGTAGCTTCTCCTACTCCAAAATCACATATGAAATATCGAAAACTCAATCCGGTTTACCAGATACAATTGCCAGATACAATCCGGTTGCCTGATCACCTCCGCCTTGGAACGGGCCTTCTCTGGTCCATCTTGGGCATGAAAGTGTCCGCCACCCGCTCCACATCACATGTCACGCTATAACACATTCCCCGGAGGTGTCATGTGTACGGTTCCCACAAGTGTGTGATATAAGCGAATCTCTTCCTTTATTTGCATCCTTTGTTCCCTCTTCCTTTATCTTAATTAAACCCTTTTTAAGTGCACTCGGTCTAAATCTCGATTCAGGCTGGGTCCCCCATTGTGGCCACATGCAGAGATGGTTGGTTAACTGAAACCATCCAAATCTTGGCATATTTTGGGTGGGCCACGATCAAAAGATCATTACAGAAGAATTATCCCGATAATTGATAATCAGAGTCAAAAGTAACCATCCAAAATTTTCTGGTCAATGGCTTAGACTAAACTAAGATATCAACCGTAAGTCTACCATTTAGCATGAATTTTCAACCATGGGACATCCACGATAGCTCCCAAACGATGGACGATTTCGATCATCCGACCACCATCACATGTGGGGCCATAAACACGATACATACTGGATGGACATGATCCACACAAGAAAACGTGGTACTTTAATTTATTTTCAAAACTCATGTCACTTTATCATGCCTGAGCATCAAGTCACTGTTAGATGCCGATCACTTTTTCTGGTTATTTAAGGGCAGCACGAGAAAATTTAAAGGGCACGATATGAAAGGGAGCATGATTTGGAAGTTCCATTCGTTAAATGTGGACATCTTGAGGCCTGGTAAGCGCCTATGCATTTTGTTTTCCCTCTATTATTTTTTATATCTTATTCTTATTTGAGTTTATCATGCTAGTATGGGGAAAGGTTTTAACTCGGTGTATTGGGTATTGCATCATTCACTATCAATGCAGCCCCTAGAGCTCTCTATCGGGTTGTTTCGGGCCGATACAGATGTATCACTCATGGGCGATCCCGATATGTGTGGATCAATAAGCGCCGATTTCGGATGATACTGCAAACCTCGCTCATGGTTGCCCGCATGTGTCACCATCCCATCTAAGCCCACATGCCATAGGTCCAATAATCAAAACCACTCATGTTCTTCATTCTGTAACACAGGTAAAGGGTAAAGTGAATTAGGCACAAAAATAATATCAATTTAACAAAAACTTTTCACTTAGTTAAACAGGATTAGGAGAGAACTCAATTCACATGTAAAGCTTTTGTTCTTATTCATTGATATTTCATGTTAGGAGAGAGCTCAATTCAAAAGTCAAGAGAAGAAGCTTTCTTAGTTCTCATTTCATTGTTGCCTATGTTATAAGAAATGAAAAAAAAAAAAAAAAAAAAGCACTACAAGAAGAGCACGCATACATGGGGATGTTTCAATACAAATGTTTTCATTACTGTTGATGCAGTTTTCGGCTCACCCCCATTTTTGCACTTGAGTACTTGGTACTTGCACAAGAAGAGGACAAAGGACACCCTGGCTAGTTCAGAAGACCCTCCAATGCCTAAGTCAGACTTAGAATCTGGGTCTAACGATAAAGATTTAGGGGTGAGAAGTGGATGTGTCTCGTACCTCTCACCATGGGTAGGTCCTCTATTTATAGAGGCAAGGCAATGCAGTGGCGTATAGAACTTTCCCTGAAGGGGATTGATCGTTATTTATGACGATCCCGAGATCTTCGATCTCGTGGATTTTTGGAATCAGACGTTATCTTCCGAGGATCTCGGAAGAAGATCTTGATATCGTGCCAACTCCTTGACTCAGCTCTTTAAACGTCCAAATGGGAATGATTGACGAAGCTCAGCCGATCATCGACTGATCTCGGAGTATCAGTATGTTCGGATGGCTTACACTCGTCGACTCGCTCTTCACCAAACTGTGATTGACTGTGGATGACTAGCCTTCGATCAGTCTATTAGCCTAGGTATGGTCGATCCGTAATCAACCTATCGCTGACTGAAGGCTGACCCATGACCGACCTAGAGGATAGGTCGGACTGAGGTTAAGCCAAGATCCGGTCGGCCTGTGCTTGATTAATAGCCGACCCATGAATTGAGTTGGTATGAAGGACCCTTTGAGTGTCCTTGAAGGTATATCGGCCTCCTTAGAGGTCTCGCCTTATGGCTCCGAACAAGTAGGCCTCGGACAGGCTCGACGCCTGGTAAATCTGGGCCATGTCAGTAGAGTTGGTCCATTCCATAAGCCGACTTATTGACTTGTTATCTTTCTCCCCCAACAGTGAGCCCCCTACTCCTTGTGCTGACTTATAGAGGCCGAGGAGTAGATTGGTGTTTGGTCGAATTATGCGCGGTCCGAACTTATGATGGAGCAGTTATTGCCGGTATGACGGCTAACTCGAATACCGAAGTGGACTACCTCGTCCTGAATACGTGTTGGTTCAGTTCTCTAGGCCACACAAGTGGGAGGTCATCGTTTCAATGGCGGGGCAAATGAGCGGTGGATGCGTGATAGGGCGTTTGATGACGGATCCATACGGTGTGTGGCGTGATACCACATGTCGGACCGGGGAACTCAAGGGGGGATCGAGTCGGCTTCTTCTTTAATGTGTGCGCTATGTGACACGGTTATAAAAGGATCGCCCTAGCCCCGAATCGTCCCCATTTTTGCGTGTCTTCTTTCCTACTATCTGTTCGTTCGCTTTCTTTGCCTTTTCTGCGTTTTCCGACTGTCGTTACAAACTCCAATGAGCATTTTTCTCTCTCCCTTTCATTTAATTTTGAACAATGTCAGGCTCCATAAGCCCTCGGGAGGGAGTTTACAGTGATGAGGGTAGAACGAGCAACTTCTGGGATGCTTCAAAACCACTCATGTTGCTGGCGGAAACGGTGGCCGGTGTTGATTTCGCATTCCAGCATTCGCAGAGGGTAATGGATTCTCCGGCACAAAGGTAAGTGACATCTGTTGGGACTTCTGACTCGTTGCTTAGGTGGGGGGCAGTGATAGAAACTGCACCAGGCAGGCCCAATCCCCCTGCCGTGGACGAGGATGACGAAGCCGACGAAGCCGATGAAACCTCGGCTGAAGAAGCCGCAGCTGAGGAAGGGTCGAGGGGGCTAGTACCCTCATTTTTAATTGAGGCCGACCTTCTTCGGATCCGGGTTGGATATCATATTCCTGACTCTATCGGCCTTAGCCTTCCTTGGCCGAATGAACTACCCGACCGACCTCCTCTTGGGGTGGTTGCGATTTTTCAGGTTGCAATGTAATGTGGCCTTCATCTACCGCTGCAGGAAATTGCTCAACGTCTTCTGGGCTCTCTTGGTTTGGGTTCGGGGCAAATAGTTCCGAACGGGTGGAGGGACTTGTTCAGTTGTGCGATCCTGTGGGCTGAGATGGATCAGCCAGCGCTGACCATTAGCGAGTTCCTCCATTTGTACCTAGTGAAGCCGAATTCTCAGTAGCCCGGCTGGTATTACTTCTGCTCTTGGCCGAAGAAACAAGGATCTCTGATAACCGACCACCTTTCCTCCAACAAACACTGGAGGGATCGGTGGTTCTGAGCCTGCGGTCGCTGGGAGATGGCCGGGTCGGAGCCATTCGTACCTTTTGTTCCCCGGGCTTTTTTCGAGTCAGGTGACTTACCATTTATTTTTCTATTTGCAGTTCGGGCCGTGTGCACTGAAGGCTCGCGTAGGGCTGTCCAAGGCCACCAAGTGCCCGGATAAAGCAGAGGCTCGGCTGGCGACCACTAAGGCTAGAGTTACCATTGTTACGGCCGATCTATCCTCGGCAATGGCGTCCATTGATGAGGCTGCGACAGAGAATACTCGGCTGAGCTCGCAATTGGAAGAGGCCATGACGGCATATAATAAATGCCACGTCGAGTATGTTTGAGCCTGTGAAGTGGCAAACCAGCTTAGAACGGAGACCAAGGCCACTCTTGTCATTGTGCAAGATAAGGCGCGGGAGGAGGGACGGGAGGAGGCTGTGAAAGCCTTTCTCTCGTCCCAATCTTTCAGCTCGACCTCTCTGGCTTTGACGAGAGTGGGTCGGGATCCGGTGATTCGGGCGCCAAGGGAGATGCCGATCCCGAGGCTAAGACGGCTACAGTTGGTCCTTCGGTGGTCGTATGTAACGCCCCGACTTTTCAATATTGAGAAGTGGAGCCACATACGCGGATTTCGTGTCGCAAGTTCTTTCGCAACTGAGATGCGAAAGGAGTTTCGCGGATTTCGTGTCGTAAGTCCTTTCGCAACTGGGATGCGAAAGGAGTTTCGCGGATTTTGTGTCGCAAGTCCTTTCGCAACTGGGATGCGAAAGGGAAGTTGCCAAAACTATAAATTGGGGTCCCTAGGGCTATTATAGGGTTAAGGTGAATATTGGAAAATATATCTAAGGTGTGGACAAGGGATTTTCTCTGTACTTCCAAGGGAGAGGTTAGTATATTGCCTTATAATCTTCGTTCTTCATAGTGGAAGTTTGCATCCGTGGTTTTTTACCCTAGATTGGGGTTTTTCCACGTATATCTTGTCTTGTGGTTTGTTTTGGATTGCTTTGATCCGTTTCTAGTTTATATTTCTTCCTGTTTATCATTTTTGGGTGAGGCTTGAGATTGGATCTAAGCTCACTGCGTTGTTGGCGTGTTGCACAACAACTGGTATTAGAGCTATTGGTTTAGTTCTATTGGGAGCGATGACAGAAGATGGGAAAACTAGAATTGAGAAGTTTGATGGTTCAAACTTTACCTTCTGGAAGATGCAGATGGAGGATTATCTGTATCAGAAGGACCTCTATATTCCTCTAGGAGGAAAAGAGAAGAGACCAGAAAAGATGACAGATGATGAATAGTTTTTACTGGATAAGAAGGCTTTAGGAACGATCCGACTCTCTTTGTCTAAGAGCGTCGCCTTTAATATATCTAAAGTAAAAACGACAAAAGAATTAATGGAAGCCCTAGCCACCATGTATGAAAAGCCCTCAGCATCCAACAAGGTTCATCTTATGAAACAGCTATTCAACATGAAGATGTCAGATGGTGGGAGCGTGGCAGAACATTTAAACGAGTTCAATACAGTCACGAGCCAGTTGGAATCCGTTGGCATTACTTTTGAGGATGAGGTCAGGGCATTATTGATCTTATCCAGTTTGTCAGACAGTTGGGATGGTTTGATGATTGCTGTGAGCAATTCTTCAAGGTCGACAAAGTTAAAATTTGATGATGTGGTCGATCTAATTCTCAGCGAAGAATCTAAAAAGAAGGCATCAGGAGTTTCAGGGGACTCATGGAATGATCTAAACGTTGAAGGAAGAGGAAGATCGCTGAACAAAGAAGGCAATAAACACGGGCGTTCTAAGTCGAGGAAGAAGTCCAAGGGACTGAAATACAAAGACGGGTGTTGGCATTGCGGCAAGAAGGTACACATGAAACGTGATTGTAGGGCACTTAAGAAATAAGAAGGAAGCTTTCAAGGCGGGAAGGATTCAGTGAATCTGTCTGAGGAGAGCGATACAAAGGCGTTGATCTTGTCTCTTGATGCGAGGAATGAGTCTAGGGTTATAGATTCAGGTGCTTCGTTTCATGCCACTTCGTGTAAGAAAGTTCTGCGTGATTATGTGTCAGGTGACTTTGGGAGAGTCTACTTGGGTGATGATGAGCCGTGCAATATTGTTGGAAAGGGGGATGTTCATGTAAATCAGAAAGACGGAACGATTTTGAAATTGAAGGATGTCAGACATGTACCGAGTTTGAAACGTAATCTGATCTCAGTGGGACGGCCGATACCGGTTATGTGACGACATTCACCAGTGACTCTTGGAAGATCACAAAAGGTGCCTTGGTAATATCTCGAGGCAAAAAGGAAGGTACTTTGTACGTGACTTCAGGATCATATAGTTCACTCGCAGTCGCATCAACTGGAATGAATGGGCAGTTATGGCATCAGAGGCTGGGACATATGAGTGAGAAAGGGATGAAAGTGCTATTGTCAAAAGGGAAGCTACCAGGGCTGAAGTCTATTGACTTAGAATTCTGCGAGGACTGCGTGCATGACAAGCAGAAGAGGGTAAGCTTCAAGAAGACGGGACGCGCTCCAAAGACACATCTGTTGGTGCTTGTACACACTGATGTGTGGGGACCAGCACAGGTATTATCTCTTGGTAACTCACGTTATTTTGTTACCTTTATTGATGATGCTAGTAGAAAACTTTGGGTCTACTTCTTAAAACATAAATCTGATGTATTTGATGTATTTAAGAAGTGGAAAGTTATAGTAGAAAATGAGACAGGTAAAACAGTAAAGTATCTCAGATCTGACAATGGGGGAGAGTATTGTGATAAGAGGTTTGAGGAGTATTGTGCAGCAAATGGACTCAGACATCAGAAAATGATTCCAGGGACACCACAGCAGAATGGTGTAGTTGAGCGCATTAACAGGACCATCCTTAAGCGCGCCATGAGCATGAGGTTACATGCAGGGTTGCCCAAGACCTTTTGGGCAGATGCTGTAAATACTGCCGCATATCTCATCAATATAAGTCCCTAGGCACCATTGGATGGTGGGCTACCAGAAGAAGCGTGGACTGGGAAGGAAGTGAACCTTGCACATCTCAGAGTGTTCGGTTACACTTCATATGTTCACATTGATGCAGAGCATAGAAACAAGCTGGATGGGAAGTCCAGGAGGTGCATGTTTATAAGCTACGGGCAGCATGATTTTAGCTACAGGTTCTGGGATGTAGAAAACATGAAAATCATCAGAAGCAAGGACATAGTCTTCAATGAAAAAGTGATGCATAAGGATAGTGTGCAGGAAAATAATGCCGAGAAAAAGGAATTCGTAGAGTTGGAGGAGTTACCGGACATGGGTGTTACAGCGCCACAGGATGAGGCAGAGCCGCATACACCGGTTGTGAGGAGGTCTACTCGGGAGAGGAGACCCACTGTCAAATACTCACCCTCCTTACATTATCTACTACTGACAGATAATGGTGAGCCAGAGTGTTTTGAAGAGGCGTTACAGTCAGATATACGGGTTAAGTGGGAGTAGGCCATGGATGATAAGATGGATTCTCTTGAGTCTAATCGTATATGGGAGCTAGTCACTCTACCCAATGGTAAGAAAGCTCTTCATAACAAGTGGGTATACAGACTGAAGGAGGAGCACGATAGTTCAAAACGGTACAATGCTAGATTAGTTGTGAAAGGGTTTCAACAAAAGGCAGGTATCGATTCCACTGAAATATTTTCACCGGTAGTGAAAATGTCTACGATTCACATGGTCTTGAGTATAATGGCTTCAAAGGACTTACATCTAGAACAGCTAGATATTAAGACAACCTTTCTTCATGGGGACCTTGAAGAAGAGATATATATGCATCAGCCGACAGGATACGTGGCACCAGGTAATGAGAACAAGGTGTGCAGACTGAAGAATAGTCTATTTGGCCTGAAGCAGGCCCCAAGTCAGTGGTACAAGAAGTTCGACAGTTTCATGTCAGGAAATAGTTTTAGGTGATGTCATGCAGACCACTGATGTTACTTGAAGAAGTTTGATATGTCTTACATCATCATTCTTCTGTACGTTAATAATATGCTTGTGGCCGGTTCAAGCATGAAGGACATCTCAGATCTCAAAAGACAATTTTCTAGAGAATTTGCCATGAAGGATTTAGGAGCTGCAAAACAAATCATAGGCGTGAGGATAAAGCGTGACAGGGAAAACAAGAAATTAGTTTTGTCACAGGCAGAGTACATAGCCAAAGTACTTGATCGATTCAATATGGGAGGTGCTAAACCGATTAGCACTCCATTAGCCAACCACTTCAAGCTATCTAAGGAACAAGGTGCAAAGACGCAGGAGGAACAAGACTACATGGCTAAAGTTCCATACGCGTCAGCTATTGGGAGTCTCATGTATGCTATGGTGAGAACAAGGCTAGACATTGCTCAAGTAGTGGGAGTTGTTAGCAGGTTCATGAACAACCCCAGGAAGGAACATTGGGAAGCTATGAAGTGGATCCTTAGGTACTTGGTAGGTACTAAGGACGCAGAGCTGTGTTATGGTGGATCGGAAATCAAGTTACAAGGCTACGTGGATTCAGATTTGGCAGGAGATATCGACAGCAGGAGAAGCACTACAGGTTATGTTTTTACTCTGGATAGTGCTGCAGTCAGTCGGGTCTCTGAGTTACAAAAGATAGTATCTATCAGTACGATAGAAGTGGAATTTGTTGCGGTTACAGAAGCATGCAAGGAGATGGTGTGGATGCAAGGTTTTATGGAAGAGTTGAGTAAGCAGCAAGCAGATTGCAAGCTGTACAGTGACAGTCAGAGTGCAATACACTTGGCTAAGAATTCAACCTTTCATTCAAGGACAAAGCATATTGCCATCAGATATCACTTCATACGTTCATTACTGGAAGATGGATCAATTGCTCTGGAGAAGATTCATACAAGTGAGAATCCTGCGGATATGCTGACCAAGGCGGTCACAAGGGAGAAGCTGAACTCTGTTCAGCTTTGATTGGTCTTCAGGCTTGAAGACAGGGAGGTGGTGCACTCCGGATGAAGAAGACAAATGTTTATGGCGATGTGT
Source organism: Magnolia officinalis (assembly GCA_021015155.1). Classification (NCBI taxonomy): domain Eukaryota; kingdom Viridiplantae; phylum Streptophyta; class Magnoliopsida; order Magnoliales; family Magnoliaceae; genus Magnolia; species Magnolia officinalis. Next base: position 19,187 of record JAJHSJ010001917.1, read on the forward strand.
CTCCAAGTGGGAGATTGTTGAGAAGTGGAGCCACATGCGCGGATTTCGTATCGCAAGTCCTTTTGCAACTGGGATGCGAAAGGAGTTTCGCGGATTTTGTGTCGCAAGTCCTTTCGCAACTGGGATGCGAAAGGAGTTTCGCGGATTTTGTGTCGCAAGTCCTTTCGCAACTGAGATGCGAAAGGGAAGTTGTCAAAACTATAAATTGGGGTCCCTAGGGCTATTCTAAGGTTAAAGTGAATATTGGGCAATATTTCTAAGGTATGGAAAAAGGATTTTCTCTGTACTTCTAAGGGAGAGGTTAGTATATTGCCTTGTAATCTTCGTTCTTCATAGTGGAAGTTTGCATCCGTGGTTTTTTTACATCTTGTCTTGTGGTTTATTTTGGATTGCTTTGATCTGTTTCTAGTTTATATTTCTTCCTGTTTATCGTTTGTGGGTGAGGCCTGAGATTGGATCTAGGCTTACTGCGTTGTTGGCGTGCTGCGCAACATTCAAGACCCAAGTACACGACCCGTTTTCCAAAAACCCTAGTGTTAACCTTAAAGGATGGTCAAATTCGAGTTTATTTTTTTTTTTCAACTATCAGAGTAAGCAGATGAGCGTAGAATGGATAAATCATACATAATGAAAATTTTCATTTACATTTAGGATGTACTAGAAGTTGCCCATAATGACTTATACAAACCAATGTCTCGATATAACAAATACAAGAATTCATAAAATTTAACACATGAAAAATAACAGAAGAATGTAAGCGTAAGCCGCAAGACCGCGCAGCTCCTCTTAGCAATACGGTCGTGCATCCCTGGCACTTGTGCCCGGCTCCTCATCAGTCTGGACCTAAAAATCACTCAAGTCACCTGTGCTACCTGTACGGTTATATATATTTGATGGATGAGTGACCAACTCAGTATGAATTCCTTCAAGATTACAAACCGTCGTATTAGGTAATCATAGTTATAAAGTAAAGCATACAAAACAATATATTATACAGGTTTTATTAGACGCACGGATGCGTGAATGCAATCATCGTCCTGGGTAAAACATTCAGATGGACATTGGGGTTGTCATCCATGCAATCATCGACCCGGGTAAAACGTCCAGACGGTCTATGCCTCGAGTAAAACATCCAGACAGGCAAATACCTACGATAACAATAGATGATGGTCTGTTGTAACAACCCGAATCTTCAGGACCCGAGTATATGACCCGTGTCCCAAAAACCCGAGTGTTAACCTTAAAGGATGGTCAGACATAATACTTTTCTTTTATCAGAGTAAGCAAATGAGCGTAGTGTGGACAAATCGACATAAAGGAAGATTTCATTATCATTCAAATGTACAAGAAGCTGCCCATAATGACTTATACAAACCAATGTCTCTGAATTTAACGAGTACGAGATTTACAAGAATTTAATACATGGAGAATAGCAGAAAACATATAAATATAAGCCGCAAGATCGCGCAGCTCCTCCAGGCAATTACGGCTAAGCATCCCTGGCGATCGTACCCTGCTCCTCATCAAATCTGAACATGCACATCACTAAAGCCACCTGTACTACCTGTACAGTTGTATATTTGATGGATGAGTGGCCAACTCAGTGTGAATTCCCCTCAAGATTACACACCGCCACATTAGGTAAGCATAGTTATGAAACAAAACATACAAAACAATACATGATACAGGTCTTATTAGATGCATGGATGCGTGAATGCAATCATCGCCCCGGGGATGCTCATCCGTGCGGACAGTGGGCCGTCACCCATGCAATCATCGAACCTGGTAAACATCAACCAGTCGGAATCATCGAACCTGGGAAACATCATCCAGTCGGAACAATGCGTGCCATGTATGTATGATTAGCCAAGTCATTATTAGTCCATTTACAACCAGCCAATTTAGATAAGCTCAAAGGTCACTACGGGGAGCACATGGCCCAGCGTAGGCCGACAGCTTGGGCATAGGTCCCATACCACCATCCCAGGCTCATGAGACTACCATCTTAGGATGTTTAATGGAACCCTGTCGACTAGTGGTCAATCATATTACTGTATATGGGGCTTACCATCGCATGGTTGCACAGTATAAAACATCAAACCCATATAAGAAAAATATCAAATAAAATCAAATAGGGCGAATATCAAAATATGCCGCATAGGACAAATATCAAAACCATACGATGAAAACCATCCTTAAAAACCATTGAGCACAACAACCCTGGATGGTAGGCCCACATCAATGATCCATCTAGACCACCACTCAATAACCACCAAGTCGAAGGTCCATTATGATCACAACTAGTCAAGTTACATCCCAAGTATGGGTGTACATTCACATGTGGGAAATCCCCACTAATGTACCAGTTTTGAAGTCCATAAGCAATACACAGATAATCCACAAGCATGAACAAATATACAGGATGAACATTAAGCAGGCAATATAGCAATTCAATTTCCACCAGCTAACACATGTGATTACAAGAGAGAGATATCAATCATGAATTCAAATAAAAACTATAACTTAAGCTAATGAGAAGATGGAAAGCTCAAGGGGAAGAATCATCACCTTATACTTTGAATCGCCTTCTAGTGTCGCTAAGTGCTTGCGCCCTTAGGATTGAATCCTAGCACAAATTATGGATTTGTAAGGTTAAATCAAGGTTCTACAAGACTAACTGTGGTGCAGATTATAACCTAAGGTTTAGGTTACTTATTTTTAGGATTTTGATGTGAAATTAGGGTTTTCATCCTTGGGCTTAGCCTTAAACTTAGATCCTAGGATTTGAACTCTACTTGGTGTACTAGTTAGAATTAAATCTTAATAATCCTAAGAATATTGTTAGCCTTAGTGTTATAACTCATATCTACTAATTATGTTAATAATGATAGTTCATAAATTCCTATAAAATATACCGATATTAGCTTCTATACCTAGATCCCATCCCAACACACAAAAGTATCGACCTAGGGCTTAGATTACCTGGGCCTAAGATTTCATCCTAGGGTTTATGTCTAGGCCAGATCTTAAGGGTTTTAATGTAGAGTCTAGGGTTTCGTCTTAGGGTTTAGTTATGGGTTTAGATTATGGAATTGAACTCTATTTTGTGTGGTCATTAGTGGTATTATCAAAGGGAGTAATAATTGAACATGATTAATCAAATGATTTGGTTATTAATTTAGGAATATCAACAATGGCTAGTATTATATTAAATTACCTAACAACGACCCACTACGAATAATAATATTAGTAATTTCCAAAACATTTATTCTTATTAACAATATTCATAGTATTGGTTAATCATGACACCGATAATTATTTTGATGAAAATGGTTAGTGTGTTCTAACATTAATATCAATGTTTTAAGAACGACAAGATAGAATATTAATATTTTAATAATGATGAATTTTATGTGCTAACTAATATCCGTGTGGATAATTTGCTAATTGTTAATCATATCCACATTTAATAATCTTTAAAATGACAATAATAATATAAATGACTATTTAAATCAGAACAGAAAATGTGGGCTCACCCAGTCGACTCGGTTCGAGTCGAGTTGACTCGGCAGCAACCAACCCGACACTCTTTTCTTCTCCTCTTCTTCCTTTTCCTTCTTTCCTTCCTTCTCTTCTTCCCCACACCTTCTTCTCCACTCAACCCACGCACCAGCAAGTTTACTGGGCCAAGCCAGGCCCATCTCACATGGTCAGCAGCCCCAATTCACATGACTCGGCCCAGCGACCAACTCAGCTCAACTCGGCAGACTCGTCAGAGAAGAAGACGAGCTTCAATGGTGGATTTCGAATGAGGGCTTCTTCCTCCGATTTGCTTCTTACAGATGGTTCGTATGGACGTCATGGAGCTCGTAGAGGAGAGATTTCGAAGCTCCATGGGCGTTTGGGTGGTGGGTTCGGAAGGAGAAGGGAACGGTCGATTTTCGCTCAAGCTACAGTAAGAGGTGGAGAGTGGCTGCGGCTACTCGACCCTCCTTATTTATGGAAAAGCACTAGCTCTCTAGGGCCGATGGATGAGAACTGGATGGCCCGGATTGAATACAGCCATCCGGTTTTCTCAAAACCGTGGGAGGGAACCAAAACCAAACGTGGTTTTGTTTGGAAAACCCTAAGTAGATGGATGACTGAGATGCTCTCTCAGTGAATGGTTGAGATGAGAGGAGAAACCCCTCACACGGATCGTCTAGCTGGCACATGGAAACAGTTTCCGTTTTAGGAAACAAGTGCCAATGGGAGCTGTTTGCGCTGGCGTTTGTGTGCACGTACGGCTGCATGAACGGGAACAGAGAGCATGGTTTTGGGCAGGGCAATCTGACCAACACGATGGACAGTTTAGATCACCAAGTTGGATGATCGTGGTGGCCCACGAACGGTCCCAAACGGTCGGTGTCCGTCGGTTGCCGCAACGAAGAGAGAGAGAGAGAACCTCTCCTTTTAAAGCAAAGCGCGGGTCAGACCCGCGCTGACTGATTGGCTGGTGCGGTGAGGCGCGGGAGTACACAGGTGGTGTACTCCGATCTCTGGTGTGGGGTCCACCGTGATGTTGGTGATAAATCCACTCCGTCCATTCACTAGGGGACTCTACCAAAGGGATTTGGACCAATGATTAGGTTGATCTAAGGTCTAGGTGGGGCCCACAACTTGATTCGTAGTCCCAATGGGGTTTTCAGTCGATCTAAAGGTCGGGTGATTTCAAAGTTGGATGACAACGGTTGAAAAGGATTCAGGAATTTATACAGACAGTCGGGACCCCTGTTCTATGACTTTTGAACATTAAATGTTATTATTAGAATAATTTCAATATTTATTATTATTATTATTATTTTTATTTTTATTATTACCATCACTTATGTATTTATTTGTTTATTTATTTATATTATCACGGGTTGTTAACAGATAAATTGTATGAATATTAGCAAGTAAGGATTAATGTTTATGTTATTTGTACATTATTTGCAGGGTTACCTATGTGTTATGTTTTAATTTCATATAAGTAGTCAAATTGTTTGGAGTATGTTATTCATTGTAACTTTTTCTAGTATATTTTATTTTCATGTATTATGGATTCTATAGTTCGTAATTTATATTAATGATGTTGTAAGTATATGCATATAACGTGGATTGTAGTTATATAACATTTTAATATGAAACTTTAAATATTTTTAAATTATATAAATAACATTCCATAGTACACCTATATATATTTAGGTTGTATTATTTTCTTGTATTTATATTAAATTAAATAAAAGGGTAACACCCGAGTACTGAAAAGTACGGGGTGTTACATCTGTGCCCCGGGTAAAACATCCAGTCAGGCGAATCCGTATGTCACGTGTGCTATACATGCATGATTAGTCAACCCGTTATTAGTCTAATTGCAACCAACCAATTTAAATAAGGTTACGGTTACTACAGGGAGCACATGACCCAGCGTAGGCCGACGGTTCGGGCATAGTGTCCCATGACTACCATCCCCGGCCCATGAGACTACTATCTTAAGATGTTTAATGGAAACTCATCGACTAGTGGTCAATCATATTACAGTATATGAAGTTTACCATCGCATGGTTGCACAGTTAAAACATTGAACTCATATAGGGAAAATATTAAAATAAAACCACTTAGGGCGAGTATCAAAATATGCCACATAGGGCCGATATCAAAACCATACGATAAAGACCATCCTTAAAAACCATTGGACACAACAACCCTGGATGGTAGGCCCACATCAATGGTCAATTTAAACTACCATTCAATAACCAATAAGCCGAAAGTATATTACAATCACAACCAGTCGGGTTACATCCTAGGTATGGGTGTACATTTATAGGTGGGGGTTTCCCACTAATGTACCAGTTTAAGTTTCATAAGTGATCCACAAATAATTCATGAACAAATATACATGATGAACATTAAGCAAGCAATAAAGCAATTCAATTTCCACCAGCTAACACATGTGATTATAAGAGAGAGATGTCAATTATAAATTAAAGCACAAACTATAACTTAAGCTAATGAAAAGATGAAAAGCTCAAGCGGAAGAATCATCACCTTATACTTTGAATCATCTACCAGTGTTGCTAGAGGGTGCGTGTTTCCTTAGAATCAAACCATATCATGAATTGTAAAGTTATACGGTTAGGTCCAAGCTTACACACTATTTAGGGTTAGGGTTTTAACCTATGGTTTGAGTTATCTATCTTAGGGTTTTAATGTAAATTTAAAGTTTTCATCCTGGAGTTTAGTTTATATGCTTAGATTCTAAGATTTGAATGTTAATTGAAGTATAATCACAACATCACCATTATCCTTAATGATGTGATTAAGATTAGCTATGAGACGTTAATAATCTTCACAATGTAGTAATTAAGTAGTATGATCTACTATCAATGATTGTACGTAAGATTGATAAATAAGGTACTAGTATTTAGTAATGGTGATCTTTATTCGTACTAACAACTATTAGCCTGGACAACCTGCTAACAATTAGGATTATAGCTTATGCTTTAGATTACTTAGGTCTAGGCTAGATTTAGGGTTTGAACTATAATTTTTGCATGGCCATTAATGATATTGTTAATGGGAATCATTAATAAATAAAATTTATAAAATGAATTAGTTATTAATTTTAGGAATATTACAATAGCTAAATTTATCTAATGACACCCACGATGAATAATGATACTTATAATTTCCAAAACAATTATTAATATTAACAATGTACTTAATATTAGTTAACGTGGCCCTGATAATCATTGTGATGAATAGAAATAGTGTGCTCTAATGTCAATAATAATGTCTTAAGAATGACGAGTAAAATACTAATATTTTAATGATAATAACAATTTATATATATATATGTACGTACATCAATTAATATAAGTATGGGCAATTACTAATGGTTAATCACATCTAACTTAAAAATCCTAAAATAATGTTAACAATGGTAAGTAAAGTAATTTAAATATGGAGAGAAAACATAGACTCACCCTTGTCAACTAGGTAAGTTGACTCGGTTTGAAACCGAGTTGACTCCATCACCTCTCTCCTTCTTTCTTCTTTCCCTCTCATCCTCTCATGCTTCCTTTTCTTCTTCCCTTTTCCTTTGTTGGAAATTCAGCATGGCTTTGAACCAGACCCGACTCGAATCATGACTCGATTGAGTCAAGCTAGTGCACCACACGACAACGGCAACCTCTCTCTTCTCTATTCTCCCCTCTCCTTTGTTTCTTTCTTTCCTTCCTTCTGTTCTCCCTCTCACTTTCTTCTCCACCCAACCATGCACACTAGTAGGCTTGCTGGACCAAGACAGGCCCAACTTAGACCGAGTTCCAACTCGCTTGCAACAGGAATGTTGCAGCCGAAATCCTCTGCTCTCTCCCTCTCACTTTCTCTCCCTGTTTTCTCTTCCTGATTTCTCTCTTTCCCTTCTTTTTCCTTTTCTTCCTGTTCCCAGTCTCCTCCTTCTCTTCACATGCTGGAACATCCAGCAGTGGACCTTGAGCAAGGACAGGCTCGGTTCGAACTGCTGCCGCAGCTGGCTGACGTTCCCCCTCTCTCTTATTTATTTCTCCTTTCTTTTCTTCTCTCCTCTCACTCTTTTCTTTCTCTTTCTTCCTTTCCTTCTTTCCGTTTCTACATCTCTATCAGTGAGAACACCGACCCAAACCAAACTCGGTCAGGTCAGTAAATGCGGCATGATAGTCGCTGGTGCGGTGCAACAGCCACATTCTCCCATCTCCTCTTCTTCTTTCTTCTTCTTTCTTTCTTCCTCTGTTTCCTTCTCTCTACCCCCTATCTCCCACTTCCTCTTTCTTTCTCTCTTGTTGCTGCTGGAAGCATCCAGCAGCATTCAAACCAGGCCTAAACCGATCCCCTGTTTTCTCTCTCTCCCTCTGTTTTCTCAAGTGTGGCTGTTGTTCCTCCTCGAGTGGCTAGCTTTCAGGGTTGCTAAGGTCAGCTGGAAGGCTTGGATTGAAAACCGGATGGCAATGGCCTCCAATCACGTTCAGTAAAACCAAACCAGCCGTGGTTTTGGTTTCTTGTGGGCAGGAACTCTCTCTCCCATGTGGAGAGCCATCGGACGGCTGAGATTAGACCACGTGGATGGTCGAGATGGAAGGAAAAACCCTTTACGCGGATTGCCCGCTCGCAAACAAAAATGGAAAATGAAACCACTTTTTTTTTCCATTTTTGTGAGATGTCGCACGCGGCTCTATTTAGGCCCAGCTTGTGCATGTATGCGTGGCACGTGCACGTACAGACGACGTGGGTTAAGTCAGACGAAACTACTCTATCTGATGAATGGTTTGGATTAGCCCGAAGTGGCCCACCTCGGTCACACCAGTTCAATTTTGGGGCAGCTGGAAGCACAACTTCGTTTGTGCGCCCGCCCATTTCAGTTGGAACAGTGCACATCCTCGTGTGCCTCAGTGCAGTCAAAGTGATAGGTTTTGGTAAGGCCCATGCCCTGAACACGATGGACGATTCAGATCATCCATGGGGATGATCACGGTGGGCCGTAGATCCACCCAAACAGGGTCAGTCCATTTGAAATAGATGCTGGCGGGAGATCTTCCCATTTTTAGAAAATGTCGGGTCAGTCCGACTTGATTGGCAGTGTGGTCCGGTGCACCGCTGGTGCACGTGGATTGTGCTCACACGTTGCCTCTAAATGAGGTCCACCAAGGTGTGTGATCAAATCCACACCAATCATTAGCTTTGGAGGTCCCGAACATGACCTCTGACCAAAAAATCAGGTGGATCCAATTCTCATGTGGGGCCCGTAGCTTGATTTAGGTCCCATTCATGGATTCACATCGATTTGACGATCAAGCCACCCCAAAATTGATCGTCAATGGTTAAAAGGGCCCTAAGAATTCATTTAGACGACCGAGACCCATGTTCTATGCATTTAGAACATTAAATGTGATTATTAAAGTAATTTTAACCTTTATTATTATTATTATTATTATTATTATTATTATTATTATTATTATTATTATTACTATTACTATTATTTCCCCCACATATGCATGCATTTCTTAGTCAAGTCGTGGGTCCCACTTTGCAGGGCTACCCACCTCCTGAATTTATATTATTAAATACTTTATTATTATTTTTTTAGAATCAAATTGTAGGGCCTTATTTTAAGGCGGTCATGTAAGTGGGCCACATGATGTTTTAATTAAAGTCCCTAGTAGTTGGTTACAAGTCTTTGAAGCCCTACGGTTTCATTGGTTTCAAATTGTTGGTCCATGCAGATCAAATGGTTGGGATTGACTAATATTCGGGTGGACCAGTATTTGACTAATATAAATCTAATGGTTAGATCAACTAGTATTTAATTACCAATAACCCTAAGGGTTTTAAAGAGCATTTGGGTGTGGTCCGGGGTTAATCGTGAAATCAGATGGTATGATTTGTGTCTTCAAAGGGTGGAGCATCTAACAGGATGTTATAGACCGATGAATGGTGGACCTTGTGATTTTGATCCCTAAGTTTACTTCACATGATTTAATAATACTGAACAGGCATATTCCTAAATCATCTTCAATATCAAGATTTTAAAATTTTGAAGATTCGTTTATTGAAGCACAGGGTTAACTTAATCGTGTTGTGATGGTGACATGTAAGTTAAACTACCTGCATCATCATATCCATGTAAGCTAATTTAGATCTACGTGGTGACACCCGAGCACTGAAAGTACGGGCGTTACATCGCAATTGATCCCGAGGCAACTTCTGAGGCTGCTCCTGAGTTGGCTCTTGATGAGGTGGTTGAGCTTTAAAGTTGGACTTGCGGAGCAAAATTCCTTTCTGCTCCCCACATTTACTTTAGGCACTTCAAGCATAGCTAGTGTCAAGCTCAAGAGCATTCGCAGCCCCGGGCGCTGCCGACCCTTCAACATGCATTTTGTGCCTTTTCTCCTCCACTAATGTAATACCGATGTACATGATGATGCGTTCCCAATGTAAATCTTATTCTGATCAATGAATATACTTTTTACTCGCATTCAATTATCTGACTTACATAGTTACGAATGTTTTGCATGTTTATCAATAGAACTTGGATGATGCTTTGTCTGTTGACTGATTTGTGGATAGTAGATCCTGAGATGCTCAGCATTCCAGGGATGAGGCAGTAGTTGACCAGCTAAGTCTTCCAGTCGATATGTGTCAGGTCGGATGGTGTTTGCAATCACGTAAGGTCCTTCCCAATTGGGCCCTAACGTGCCTGCGCCGACCTCCTTAGTGTTCTGGAATGTCCTTCGAAGGACCGAGTCCCCAACTCAGAATCTTCTAACTTTAACTCGAGCATTGTAAAATTGTGATACTTGCTGTTGACGGACGATCATCCGGAGTTGGGCTTGTTCTTTACGTTCTTCCATGAGATCGAGGTCGAGCGCTAGGAGTTCTTCATTGTCTTGTTCATCGAACGAGCTTACTCGGGTGGTCGGCAGTCCGATCTCGACCGGGGTGACAACTTTGGACCCATATGCTAGGGAGTCTCCCTTGTTGCAATCTGGGCTGTAGTTCGTTAGGCCCATAAAACTTTAAGAAGTTCCTCGGCCCAAGCTCATTTGGCTCGGTCGAGCTTAGTTCGGAGATGCTGTTTAATGATCTTGTTAACAGCTTCTACCTACCTGTTCGCCTGAGGATGGCACGGGGACTAATATATGTTTCTGATTCCGAGGTTCTCGCACATCTCTCGAAACTGTTTATTGTTGAACTGTTTCCCGTTGTCAAAGATAATGGTCCAAGGCACGCCAAATCGACAGATGATGTTTTTTCAAACAAAGTCCGTGATTTTTTGCTCTGTTATCTTGACCAATGGTTCAGCTTTTGCCCACTTAGTAAAGTAGTCTACAGCAATAATGGCAAACTTTGTCTGACCTTTTCCCGTAGGAAAAGGTTCGATGATGTCGATCCCCCACTAAGCAAAAGGCCATGGGCCGGCCATAGGGGTGAGCATTTTGGGTGGTTGTCGAGGGATGGTCGAGAACCTTTAGCATCTGTCACAACTCTGAACGAGCTTCTGTGCATCCTGCTAGATGGTCAGCTGGTAATATCCTTGCCGTTTCACCTTATGAGCTAATGATCATCCTCCAGAGTTATTTTCGCAGATGCCTTCGTGTATCTCCCTTAGGACATAGCTGGCCTCGTCTAGTCGCAAGCACCATAACAGAGGCGTGTAGTACCCTTTCTTGTATAGTATCCCATTGAGTAAGGTGCAACGAGCGGCTCAGATCTTGAGTCGTCGAGCTTCGGCCCGGTCTTCTGGTAACCCGTCTGTTTCGAGGTAGCAAATGATAGGATCAACCTAAGAAGGTCCCGAATCAATTGGGAGTATGGTCGAAGCCTCGGTCTCATCGATGCTTGGCTTGGCGACGTACTCGATCGGGATGGACCTAGGGATCTCATCTTCATCGACTGTGGTGAGCTTAGCCAGTAGGTCAGCTTTGGCATTCTCTGCTCGCAGGATCTGGATAACGGTATAGTGTTGAAAATCGCTGATAAGTTCCTTTACTTTCTGGAGGTAAGCTTTCAACCGCTCTTTCTTGGTCTGATAGACATTGGTTATTTGATTGACGACCAACTGTGAATCACTATATACATCATGGTGAGTGACCCTAAGCTGGCTGTTAAACGGAGTCCAAGTAGTAGTGCTTCATATTCTGCCGTGTTGTTGGAAGCTTGAAATCTGAGTCTCAAGGCATACTACATGTATGTATGATCGAGTTTCCCGAACGACCCCTGCTGCGCTTGCCTTGGAGTCGGATGAACTGTTGACGTACAGGCGCCAATGGGGTTGGGCATGAAGGGAAGCGGGATTGGACTGTTGTCACGCCCCAAATCCGGAAATCGGATTCACTGGAATCCCTATCACCGAATCTGATACTGACAGCCTCCGTAGTACCCCATTCTCGGCTCCTGGCGTCCATACGCCAGATTCCGATCCTGGGATCCTACAAGGAGGGTTTTTTTTTTCCAATGTACATTTAACTCAAAATAAGCATAACCACAAGATTACCCAATTCACAAAGGCAACAGCAACATCACATATCCACTAATATAATCATTTGAGCACAATGCTGAAAGAGAAATACATAAACCGAAAATCAAGCTCCAGAGGACTGCTGCACACTCCGAGCTCGACACTGCTGCAACCTAACATCACCTGCACGCATCTATCGTGCATAAGCTTATAGAAAGCTTAGAGGGTGGTGTAAGTGTGTGCACAAGGTAAGTGCCAAGTAAGCAATATCAGAGTAATCAGATAAAGCGAAAGTACTGACAAGTCAATGAGTCATACAATATCAGGGTAAGCAATGTAAATCAGCTATACAAATGAGGAGTTAAAGTGAACCAAATATTAGATGCCGATGATACAATGCTATAAATCATACGATATCAGAGTAAGCAAAAATACAGACAAGTCCATGAGTCAATCAATATCAGAATACGCATTATAGAATATCTATGCAAATGAGGAGTCATAAAGAGCCAAACATCAGATGTGAAGGATGCGATGCAGTACGCAATTCCTGATGAGTGCATGAATACCGTCAGTCGTATCTAGACCATATAAATGCATAAACATAGTAACCCAGAATGCCATATGCAGTAGATGTAATGCACTATGCAGTGCGAATGGAATGACCATGCTGGAGTGTGAAGTCGGGATGATAGTACGTAGTATCGCAGGCTATGGGGTCCATCACAAGGGCCTTCTATCCAAACCAGTCCCATACCTAAATTTGGATAGTCAGACTCCGTGTGGTAAACTCCTGATCTCAGGTTAGTCGCGCGCCCCAACCGAAATCCTTCCCATAACGAAGGCACACAACAATTAGTTGCGCACTACCAGCCCGAGTGGATAGTGAATGAATGAATGAGCATGCAACTCTTACTCAATAAGTCCACATATCAGTACAGTTCATCTTTGGGATCATCACCGGGGTTTAGTACACTCCAAATGACACTGTCTCTCTCCAAGCAGCACAGTCTAAGTGAGCGTAAGAAACCTCACTATCTGCCTGGCCAATAGTCATCCAATACCTATCCGGCACGTCGATAGCGAACCCATTTCTGAGCTGGTCAAACTCAGCCTAGTAATGCCTCCTGCTCTCGGGTGAGTAAGGCCACCACTCCTTTCCAACCGACCACGACACAGTGGGAGACGCGGCCTCCTGGTATTCGGCCCTCGTGCGCTCATATATCCACTCGGTCTCGACGTTGGAGTCATCTCCTGGCCACGGAGGTTTAGGGATTTTCACCCAGGGACATCTATGGTGCCCGTATGCTAGAACCAAATATTTTCGGTGTCCCGTCTGGCCATCCACGATATGCCTGTGGAGGCTACGACCCTGATGTCGCTAGGGCGTACAATAATCATAATGCAAGATGCATGAATCATACAATCCAGGCATGCATCAATCCTGTGCATACCATGCACTCATGTGAGATGACCTCCGCCTATCAGGGAGTCTCATAACAACACGCTCAATGACATATGCAATGATCAACCACAACTCATAACAAACATGCAGATGATGCGTATGGGCATGTATCATGATGCTATGCCATCACCTACTCATAATCGGTATTAATAACCGGCACCGACAATTGGCATCGATAATGTGGACATTTAACCAACATTGCCCCTAAGGAATGGCCCACATAGAGCTTAACATGCAATGGGCCCACGGCCTCACACAAAGGCCTAATATTCAACATAGTGGTCCTTACTTACAGGCCACCTATACACAATAGGTGGGCCCTGCTCATGGGCCTCAAATACATGACATGTCGGCCCCACACATGGGTCTCAAATATATCAAATGGGCCATGCATCATGGGCCTAATGCATATCCCAATGGGCCTTGCCCATAGGCCACAAATACATCACAGTGGGTTCCATCGCCTAGCCCTCAAATGCATCACAATGGGCCTCATATACACCACATTGGGCCTTAAACACGGGTTGAATACACATCACAACGGGCCTCAAATACGGGCCGCATATGCATCACATTGGGCCTCGACAATCGGAATCGGCAATCAACCACGATAATCAGAATCGACAATCGGCCACGGTAATCGACCTCGATCAGTAATCGGTCAATCGGCCACGACAACCAGAGTCGGCAATCAGCCACGTCAATCGATAATCAGCCACGATAGGTAATCGGTCACAATAATCGGCCTCGATAATCGGGACCAATGATCGGTATCGACAATCGATACCGACAACCATCACATAAACAGGGAGGGTCCATAGATGAACAACCGATCAACCACAATATAAAGATCGGCCCTCGGCCGTGGGTATATCAAATCCTGTAACACGGAGACATCTGCTCATGGTAAATGGGGCCCACTTATTTGGGTTAACCCACTAAGAGAATGATGAGAATGGGCCTAACAAAGCCTGAGGGAAGGTCACAATGTGGACATTAAACCATCATTGCCCAACAATGTGGCCATTTAACCAACATTGCTCCCAAGGAGTGGCCCATACAAAGAATTCATACAAAACTTAACGGGCCATACATACATCGCACTGGGCCTCAACCAAGGGCCTTAAATACATCACAATGGGCCTTACTAAATGGGCCGAAAATATATCACAATGGGCCATGTCCCATGGGCCTCAAATATATCACGATGGGCCTCAATCCACGGGCCCTTATACATCACAATGGGCCTTAACCCATGGGCTTAATATACATCACAGGTGGGCCCTACACATGGGCCTCAAATACATTACCATACACATCGTAATGGGCCACATCTCAAGGGCCACATAAACATCGCATCGGGCCTTATCATATGGCCACAATTACATCATAATGGGCTTCATCAATGGGTCTCCTATAAATCAAGTGGGCCTCACACACAACCAATGGGCCTCACATACTTCAAATGGGCCTTAACATATGGGCCGGATATGCATCACAATAGGCCACATCCATGGGCCAAAAATACATCATAATGGGCCTCGATCACATCAAATGGGTCGAATCAAATGGGCCGGTACAAATGGCCCGAATCGATTGGGTCGATCCAATGGGCCGAATCAAATGGGCCGAGTTGAATAGGCCGAGTCAAATACATCATGTATATAAAAAAATAAATCATATCCAAAGGATCATATGGACCATACCACAAATGACAATGGTGACAATGATTTCCACCATTAAATTTCCAGTGGGCCCACCATAGTATTTACTTTTCAATCCAGCCTGTGCATAAGGTCACGAGGACCTGAAATGGGAGGTAAACAATTATCATATTGGTCTAAAACTCTATAACCCAAGAGGGTTTCCATGGTGGACCTTCAAACCCACTGTTCTTTGTAGTGTGGTCCACCTGATAATTGGACCTGTCTTAATTTTAGTCGCAAGCCTTGAGACGAGCTAGCCAAATGGATGGACGGTTAGGATGTAACATAAACATCAGAGGGACCCACAAAGCTTGCTGCCGAGATGTAGCAGTTGTGGTTGTAGGCCCACCGTCCATTAGACGGACGGTGTGGATTGCAAATGATGGACGGTAGGGATACAATACGTGCATCATGGTGGCTGCCCAAATCCCCGCACGTGCATCATGGTGGCTGGTCAAAACTCCAGCACGTGCCTGCAAGATGGATGGATGATTTGGATATTAAGCCAGCTACACCGTCCAACAACTTGACGGTGCAAATAACACCATACATCATGGTGGGGTTCACGCAGTGGCCCACCCCTACTACATTATATATATATGCGTATATACCAATGGCAGGGATTGCCCAGACCCACCGTCCAGACCCATCTGGACGGTGATGGTTTATATATTAAAGTATATATTAAAGGTGGGTCCCACGTGGGAGTGGCCCACCATATCATTATTTAATATTATATAATATAATAATATATATATCTCATATACAATACAGTAAGTGGCTCTCACGTGGATGTGACCCCACCACAATATATTATTCAAATATAAAGTATTATATTATATAATAATATAATATATCATATACAATGTATTAGTGAGTGTGTGGGAGGGTGGAACTGTACGTCAGTGTCCAGCCATCTGGACGGATGGCTGATGGTGGGTCCCACATTTTTGGACGGTTGTGATGTAACACATACATCATTTGGTGGGGCCCACAGATCTAACTGATGGTCCAGCAGTTATATGTTGCTGGACGTCAAACTAATGGACGGTGATGGATTCATCGTACACATGGAGTGGGTCCACACGTGTGGGACCCACCAGGTTAGCTTGTTAGTGTACATACACGCCAGTACACACACTCCATGTTAGCCAGCCCCACTAAGACCTCGAGTGTTGAAACGAGGCATCTCCACTCGGTCTGCCTGCGAGTCCAGATGAATGGACGGTTTGGATGAAAGACACGTGCATCAAGGTGGGTATGGAGGTTGGGCAGCAACCTGCTGCTGCACATGGAACGTTGGATCTGCCTCCTGGTTGGGGCCCATGACCTGGCTAGCATGGGAAAAATGGATGGACGGTGCGCTTGTACGCATTTGCAGGAAGGTGGGTTCCGCGCATGTGGTCCACCAACGTCTGGATCAGTCTGATATTTGTGATTTCCTCTTCAGTAGAACTTGTTGCTGGACAGCAGACTGCTCAGCTGTTAGCGGCCCATCTGGCCCATAGTCGGATGGCCAGATGATGGACGGTGAGGGTATTAAATGTATACATTTCAGTGGGGTCCTCACGGGGACTGCAAAGCTGGAGATCCAGTTGATATTTGGACATCCCCACCATCGAGACAGTCCAACTGGACAGTCAGTCCAGCAAGGTGGACAGTAAGGCTGTCCCAATTGTTGGACGATCTGGATCGCCCATACATGAGTTGCTTAGGTGGGCCATCATACCAAAAAAAAAAAGAGAGAATGAGAGAGAAAAGCACCCACCACTAAATCGACTCCTCCTTCCTCCAATAGGTCTTAGAGCTCAAAGTAAAGAATTTCAACGGTTGAGATTGGTTTCGAAGGGTGGATATGAGAGATAGAAAGGTGGGCCACACTAGTTCCTCTCATGGAGCCATGAACGTTGGGTGCTCTCATGGGTTGTTGTTTGAAAATGGAGAGAGAAAATGAGAGGGAGAGAGGGGTGATGGGAGAGGAGTGATGGAAGAGAGGGATGGATGGGTGTACTTGGGTAAGGGATAAAGTTGACTTTTAAGGGTTGCTTTTGTACTTAGGGATGGGATAGATTAATGTGTGTACTTTGACAAGTGAAGTGATTGATGTGATGTATTTTCTAGGGATTGCAACGCGCGGCGTTTTTTTCCTCGAACTGAACGCAAGCCGACATCTTCTAGCCTGGGTATCGGGTCGGTGCGTGAGTTGCGGCATTGGAACCGCGGCGACGGCGCGGTCGCCAAGGTATAGGTTTTGAGTCGAGCCGACTTTGGCATACAAGTCTCGTCTTAGGATCATGCGCAACGTTGGCTTTAGGTCGAGGATTGCCGAAATTCAACCGGAAGGATCGCAGAAGCCTTCGGAATAGTACGGACTAGGATACGGGTCTTACAACTGTTCTAAATTCTAGGTGTGGGCCGAGCTTTCAGGTGGATTTATGTGGTTAGGGTTGGCCATGGTTGGCTCGGCCAGCTGTGTGACTTCAACAATAAAGTCAGCCACCACCTAACTTTTGATTGCGACTGGGGGCTTGTACTGAATGTCGAATTCGCTTTGCTCGGTCGCCCATTTGGTGAGGTGTCCGGATGCATTTGGTTTCTGGAGTATCTGCTATAACGCTTGGTCGGTCAGAACAATAATCGAATGAGTTTGGAAGTATGGCCGTAAGCGTCGGGAAGAGATAACCAGCGCAAGGGCTACTTTTTCTAAGGTCGGATATCTTGTTTCTGCAGGGACAAGTGCTTTGCTGACGTAGTAAACTAGAAACTATTTCCCCTCATACTCACGAATCTTAACCGAGCTTATAGCTGCATCAGATACTGCTAAGTAAATCAATAGTGTTTCACCTGGCTCGGGCTTGGAGAGCAACAGTGGCAATCTCAAATACTGTTTCAACTACTGGAAGGATGTTTCGCATTCTTCTGTCCAGTTCACCATCTGTCGACCCTCTTATTGTTGGAAGAAGGGGAGGCATTTATCTTTGGCTCGGGACACGAAGCGATTGAGCGCAACAATTCTTCCAGTCAACCTCTGAATATCTTTGATCGTCTTTGACGAGTCCATGTCGAACAGAGCTTAGATCTTTTCTAGATTTGCCTCGATTCCTTGCTGACTAATAAGAAAGCCGAGAAACTTACTCGAGCCTACACCGAACGCGCACTTGCTCGAGTTCAGCTTCATTTGGTATTTCTGGAGGACAAGGAACATCTCCTCTAGATCGACAATATGCTCGGCTGCTTTGATGTTTTTGACGAGCATGTCGTCAATGTATATTTCCATCGTCCGCCCTATCTGTTTGGCAAACATTTATTGGGTAACAATAAACACCATTATTGGTGACAAAGGTGGTTTTCGATTTATCAGTGGGGTGCATTACAATTTGGTTATACCCTGAATAGGCTTCTATAAAACTAAGTAACTTGTGCCCCGTAGTACTGTCGACTAACTGATTGATCTTAGGAAGAGAAAAACTGTCCTTCGAGCAGGCTTTGTTAAGGTTGGTGCAATCTACGCAAACTCGCCACTTCTCATTGGCCTTTTTGACTAGCACGATGTTAGCTACCCAATCGGGGTAGTACACTTCTTCGACAAATTTGGCCTTCAAAAGCTTGCTGACCGCTTCTTCTTCGATCATGACGTACTTTTCAGAACCAAGGGCACGCCGCTTCTGTCGGATCGACTTGTAGGTTGAATCGAGGTTGAGGCGATGAGTGATGATCGAAGGATCGATCCCGGGCATGTCTTCGTGTGACCATGCAAAACGTCGGCTTATTGGTGCAGCAAGGCCACCAACTTCTCTTTCAGCGGCAGAGTTAGGGACGAGCCAACTCGAACGGTTCTGGAGAGATCAAATTCATCCAGATGGATCTGAACGAGGTCTTCCACTGGTTGGCCTCCTTCGGGAGTATCGTCTCACGGGTCTAGAGACTCAATCATTGCTACTTCGGATGGAGCTTTTAGAGCGGTGGTGTAGCAATGCCCGGCGTCATGCTGATCTCCCTTGAAGACTCCAACTCTTGACTCGGTCAGGAACTTCATGGAAAGGTGGTATGTTGAAACCACAGTTCGGAGCAAATAAAGCAAAGGACAACTGAGGATACCATTGTAGATAGAATATTGGTCAACTATTATGAAGTCGACCATAGCTGTTGCTTGGTTCGGTGTGTCTCCGGCAGTTAGTGGGAGTTGAATGATTCCCTCGGGCAGAACTTGTCTGCCCGAGAATCCAATTAGAGGAGCTCGGACGGACCGCAATGCGGACCATTTGATGCTCATTTTATCGAACGCCTGAGTGAATAGTGCGTCGGCAGACGACCCTGTATCGACGAGGACCCTGAAGAGTTTGCGATTAGCAATAGTGACGGTGATGACCAGAGCATCATCATATGGATGATGGATGCCTCGGGCGTCTACCTCAATAAAGGTCACACTATACTTTTTCAGTTTCCTTTCCTTCGAGGGCTGAGTTAGGACCATGATCTCAGACTCAGGTTAACTCAAGTTTTTCGCAAGGGTTTTTCGAACGTTGTTTGAGTCACCTCCGCCTTTGTGACCACTGACGATGGTTCAAATTTCTTATAATGGTTGGTTTTCATTCGAGCATTCTTCTAGTGCGGCAGTCCTGTTGGCTCCTTGGTCTACGTGCTCATGGAGATGTCCTTCGCAAATGAGCCTCTCAATTTTCTGTTTCAAAGTGTAGCAATCACTCGTGTTGTGTCCATGATCACGATGGAAGTGGCAATATTTATTTTTATTACGTCGGTCAGGATTGCCTCGTAGCTTATTCGGCCAGTTGGCGAATCGTTCACCTTTTATCTTCATCAGGACTTGTTCTTGGGGCTTATTGAGAGGGGTGTAGTTGGTGAACTTGTTGTCGGGTCGTTTGTTCGACCTTCGCTTGTCTCGAGGCCTATCTTCCTTACGCTTTTTGCTGGCGTCGACTAATTCAGTGTCCTTCTTTGTCGATCCCTTGGCCGAGGAGCTTCTATTCTGAGCCACTTCTCGTAAGATTCTAGTTTCCTCGGCATTGGAGTATTTCTGCAATTGAGCCATGAACTCGGCCAAAGTGGACGGGTGCTTTTATCAAGGGAAGAGAGAAATGACTTGTCTCTTACCCCTTGCATAATAGAATTCAGGGCCATTTTGTCTGAATGTTTTCGGACCTGTAATGACTCGAGGTTGAAACACTGAATGTAATCATTGAGAAGCTCTCCGTCCTCGTCCTTCTAGACCACATTGCTGAGATGGGCCGAGGCTTTGAGCCTTTTCTTGCCCCCTATGAAGTTCACGACGAAGGCCTCGCTGAGCTCGTCGAACGAGCTAATGGACCTCGGTTTCGATTGTTTGAACCAAAGTCAGGCAGCATCGGTTAAGCTGAGAGAGAAAGCGCGGCACATTACCTCATCTGAGGTGTCATGTAACTCCATATAAGTCCGAAAGGACTCAATATGTTCAGTAGGGTCGGCTTTCCCATTGTGTGACGCAATTTGAGGCAAACGAAACCGATCTGGAAGCCGTGCGTGCATTATATCAGCCACGAATAGCGATTCTCTCTCTTTCAGCCCAGATGCATTGCTCGTCCGATTTTGCTTCATGTATGTAATTTCTTTTTTTAGAGCTAGGAACGCGACCTTCCAAGGTGCTTCGCTATCTGTTGTTCCCTCGGCTGGGGATCGATTGTGTCTCCTCCAGTCTATCTCGTGCCGAAGGTCGGAAGTGGGTAGCAGAGCCGTTTCCGAGACGTGAGTCGGAACGGGCTCGGGAGGCCCTTGATGCTAGCTCGACTGAGGAGTGGCCCGAGAGGCTGACGGTTGAGGATTGGAGAACTATCGAACGTCGCTCGACCGATCCTTCCCCGGATTGGGCTACTGCATTTGCGGAGGCTACATCCATTCCAGCATCTGCTTCATGTAGTTCATGTCAGTCCTCATATCTCTGACCTCTCTTTCTAGTGAATCACGTTGCCTACTCCCTCCAGTGTCCCACCGTCCATACCTGGACGGGCTAGAGGTGGCTCAACGAGCCGGAGAGCCTTGACAGCTCTCTTGTCGTTCTGGCCGGTCCACGGTTTGTGGTCCGCATTCTGCCGGTGGTAAGGTCGTGATTGGAACTACCTCTGGAGGGGTTTGGGATTTCTTCTTCCCTTTTGCCATGACAACTCGTAGTGCGTTGATAGTGCGGAACACGACTTGTAATATGATTCCCACAGACGGCACTAATCTGTTGATGCAGTTTTCGGCTCACCCCCCTTTGGGCACTTGAGTACTTGATGCCTGCACAAGAAGAGGAGAAAGGAGACCCTGGCTAGTTCACCCCCCTTTGTAGTTATCCAATGTTGTATTCCTGAATTAGATAGATCTTCCCAACATTCTAATAATAAAGGCAATATCTAGTCGCTTACAGACTTGAGCATACATGATGCTCTCTACTACTGATGCATAAGAAAATTTCTTCATTCGATTATTTTTCAAATCATTCTTTAGACACTGAAATAGGCCAAATTTGTCGCCCTTCACAATGGGTGACTGTCCGAAAGCACAATTTTGCATGTCATACCTTTCGAGTACCCTAGTAATATAGGCCTTCTGTGATAGGCTGAGCAGTCCACATGATCTGTCATGGCGAATCTCAATGCCGATGACATAAGAGGCGTCATCAAGATCCTTCATTTCAAATATTTGAGAAAAGAATTTCTTGATGTTGCTCAACATCCTGATATCACTGCTAATAAACAGAATGTCATCAACATATAAAATCGTCATAACGAACTTACTTCCACTGATTTTAATGTAGATACATTCGTCTGCAGTATTTTCTACAAAACCATATGAGAAAATTATTTCATGAAAGTTTAGGTACCACTGACGCGATGCCTGTTTCAACCCATAGATGAATTTCTTTAGTTTATAAACCAAATGTTCTGAACCATTAGCTACAAAGCCTTCGACCTATAACATATATATATTCTCATTTAGATCCCCACTGAGAAATGTTGTCTCTAAATCTATTTAATGTAACTTTAAGTCCATATGAGCTACCGGAGCCATTATAATCCTAAATGAGTCTTTCTTAGATACTGGTGAGAAAGTCTCCTTAAAGTCAATGCCCTCACGCTGGTTAAAACCCTTGGCAATAAGTCTGACTTTATATATTTCGATATTACCCTTGGAGTCCCGCTTGGTTTTAAATATTCATTTACAACCAATCAGTCTTATTCCGGGGGGTAATTCAACAAGATCTCATACTTTATTGTCCCTCATGGTTTTTAACTCATATTTCATGACATCAAACCAATGAGAATGATCAACATTTTGTTTGACTTATGTAAAGGATTCAGGATCTTTTTCCACCCCTATGTCAAAATCGTGCTCTTATAAGTATACGATGTAACCGTCTCGATTTACAGGCCTTCTCTCTCTTTCAGATCTTCTTAATGTTTCAGCTTCTCGGGTGTGATTTTTGATTTTTATTTTCCTCATCAATGATTTGTATATGAGCTTCTACGTGGTGTTCTGTAGTGATTGTAGGATTGACTATATCATTAATATCCACGTGATCTTGAGTGACTATGACTGGAGTCACAGCCTTTTGTTCTTCAAATATAAAATTTCTAATGTTCGTGCTCCCACTATTTTTAGTGTCCTCAATGAATCTGGCATTCTCAGTCTCAATGATCCTGATAGAGTGGGAAGGACAGTACAATCGATAGCCCTTTCATCTTTCTGAATATCCAATGAAGAAACAACTTACAGTTTTAGGATCAAGCTTCTTTTTATGCAGGTTATAAAATTTGACCTCAGCAGGACAACCCTAAACATATAGAGATCGGAGACTTGGTTTTCTCCCATTCTACAACTCAAAAGGAGTTTTGCTTACTGCTTTGTTGGGGACTCTATTAAGTATATGAATTTGCATTTTTTATCGCATCACCCCACATGGATTCTGGAAATGTCGATTGTTAATCATGCTTCGCACCATATCCATAAGGGTGCAATATCCCTTTCAGCTATGCCATTCTGCTATGGAGCACTAGGCATAGTGTACTGGGCGACAATGCCACAATCTTGTAGGTATCTAGTGAATGGCCCTAGATTGCATCCTAATTCGTTATACCTGTCATAGTATCCACCACCATGGTTAGATCTGACAACTTTAATCCTTTTATCGAGTTGATTTTCAACTTCGGCCTTATAGATTTTAAAAACATCTAGGGAATCGAATTTCTCACTGATAAGGTAGAGGCACCCGTAACAAGAGCAGTCATCTATAAAGATAATAAATTATTTGTATCCACTCCACGAAGCCATAGGGAATGGTCCACAAATGTCCGTATGTATCTCCTCTAAGAGACCTATACTCCTAGTTGTACCTTTCTTTCTAATTCTAGTCTATTTTCCTTTTATGCAATCAATGCATACTTTATAGCCAGAGAAGTCTAGAGATGCAGAATTTCTTCTTGCACAAGCCTATCCAACATCTCATGATATATGATATAGTCCTCCTGTGCCACAACATAGAGGAATTCTCATAGTCTAGTCTCGTTTGGATCCTACTTTATTTTCATGCAAGGCATTAACATTATAGACGTGTGAGGCAATCAAGTCCAACTGGTATAAGTTGATCACTATAAAGTCGGTACCAACTTTAATTGAATTAAAGTAAATACTAAAACTTTTATTTTCAAATTGAAAGGAATATCTCAACTTATCCAAATAGAAAATTGAAACTAAATTACGCCTTATAGAAAGCACACAAAATGTATCTACTAAATCCAAAAAATAACTAGACTCTAACTTAAACCTATAGACTCCAATTGCCTCCACGTCTACCTTGACACCATTGCCTACATATACTGAGCGCTCTACATCAGTTGGTGGCCTGTTCTGTAGTAATTCCTGCATAGAAGTGCATATGTGAATAGTAGTTCCCGAATCTTTCCACCAGGAATCCACTGACACATCGGTTAGATTAGAGTCAAAACAGACAAGAACAAAATGATTACCTTTCTTTATGATCCATTTCTTATACTTTTCATAGTCTTTTTTCAGATAACTCATCTTTTTGTAAAAGAAGTACTGATTGCCTTTGGCATGTTTGCATTTCGATCCATTTCCAGATTGATTCACATTGTTATCTGAGAATATATTATTAGAACCTTAGTTCCTTTTTCTTTTCCTCTTCTGCCTCTGCCCATGTCCTTGTCATCGTCCTGAGGTTACCATGTTTATGTTTTGTACTATACCTGACTGTCTAATCTTATCCTGCTCTTGAACGCACTAAGTAATCAGTTTGTCCAATGTGCAATTGTCCCTTAGAGTGTTATAGTTCACATGGAACGTACCATATTGGGAGAGGGGGGGGGGGGGGGGGGAGGGGGGGGGGTTGTTCATGATCAAATAAACTAGTTGATCATCAGTAAGTACAAGGCCTAGAGAGCGGATCTTAAAAACAACCTTGATCTGCTCTACAATGTATTCACAGATATTTCTTTTTCCATCATAGGATGAACGGGTTAATTTGTTCAAAAGAAAACCCCTTCAGCTTTATCTGATTTCTTGAATCCTTTTCCCATTTCGGTTAGAAAAGTTTTTGCCATATTTACTTTAGGCATGACACTTTTCATGGATTCAAAAATCGAATACTTTATGACTTTTAAGCATGTGTCATTCGATCTGAACCATGCCTCGTAACGATTAATCTCTGCTTCAGTGGCATCCTCAAATGGTACAGGGGGTTCAGGTTTTATTAGGACAAGATATAATTGCAGACAACCTAGAATAACTTCAATGGATTCCTTCCATTGAGCATAATTAAATCCATTTAGGGCAGGAACATGATGTGTATGAGTTGGAATCCCGACTGAAATGGAAGAGATATGTACTCACATTAGTACATTTTTCATAAAATATTCATGAATATAAACAACTATCAGGCAAAGATAATCAATTCAGTTGTTAAGGACCAACCATCACATCTTGGTGAGAATCTGTTATCATCATCATTCCTCCAGTGGGAGGTAATGATAACATGTCAATGATCCTCCTGAACATGAAACTAAGTGATGCCAGTTATGTAAATTAAGATACTCAACACATTGGGTGAGATGAGTCTTTCAACCTTCACATCACCCTCACATTTATTCACACGTTCATGTCCCGGCCAAACAATGATCGTTTGTGTTTTCGTCACTATCTGCATGAAACATGAACGCAACCGCATGCAATCCTCTTTATCCCAATTTCACAAGTTAGTATCAATAAAATTTTCATCAATTGAGGTCACTATGGTGGCTAACACTTAATCGAATCCAATTCTACAAATATAGACTTAGGATTACGATATAATCCTGTCCTACGGATTATACCAGATTAGCCTGATACGGCCCATAAGGTGATTGATATTGATCGTTGGAAAAACGAGGAGCCTTAAGTGAAATAGGCGGGTAGATCTCACCTTCCTCATTCCAATGATATATATATTATATATATATATATATATATATATATATATATATATATATATCAATTTCTAAAAGATGGGTAGTGGGCCCACAATAGGCCCAAATCAAGACTCTATAGATCTGGTCATCATCAATGAGTGATGCATTTTGGTCTTTAACATTCACGGGGTGATAATCTAGATAGAACGTTTATCTAAATCATGTGGGCATACAGTTCTTGTTAGGGTCAATAAGTGGACTACGTGGATCTAATAGTTTAAGTGTCCACATGATTGAAGGTCCAAATTTTCAAGTGTTCTCCTAGTGAATAACCAGATTTTGCGCTTATTATAAACTGAATAGATAGCTCAAATCCAAAATTAGACCATAAGCATGCTTTTTTTAAAAAAAATACCCATATACAAACACCAAAATAAGAACTAACATCTGGTCAATCACCAGTTCTTAATACAAGTGATTAGTAAAATCTAATTTGAGCCCAAACCCAAATTAGAGATCAACCCATACTAAAAGATTAAAACATTTTTATCATACATGACCCACTGGATATAAGAGAAAATGGATCTAATAACCCAAAATAATGGGCCTAGCGTACATATCAGGCCCACTTAAAATTCAAGTGGATCCTGGTTCATGGAATGGGCCTAGCACGCCCATTCGCTGGTCTACAAGTCATACCCGAATGAATTGAAATCGGGTCCACGACTCAATAAGCTGACTACCCTAGACTCTTAGGGCCCGTTTGGCTAGGCAAATTGAAAGGGATTGGATGGTATTGGAAGGGATTGGAAGTTAAATCCCGGATGGCCGGGCACGCCAAACAGACTGGGCTCTGATCCCGGTATATAGCAATCCTGGATCTTTAAGGACATCCACTGACAACACCATCATTACCTTTAAATCCCATTTAATCCACCCTAATCCGTTCAAATTTGCCTGGGACGTGTTTGGTTCGAGGGATTGGAAGGATGGGAAGGTTTAATCCAAGGATTGGCCGGGCGTGCCAAACAGACTTGATATAGCAACCCGGGATATAGAAATCCCATGGATCTTAAGACAATCCACTGACAACACCATCGTTACCTTGAAATCCATGCCATCCACCCTAATACCATTCAATCCCTTCTAATCCACTTGGCCAAACAGCCCCTTATGCAGTCGCCCCTCTCCCAAAAAAAAAAAAAAATCGTCGACCGTAAGAGAGGGAGAGAGAGAGAGAGAGAGGAGAGAGAGAGGAGAGAGAGAGAGACGCCGCTCCGCCCTGTACAACGAGAAGAGATCAAGCTCCTCTCATCTGCTAGATATCTGCCAGTCATAGCAACACAAGATCATTGAAGACGTTTTTTCATAAAAACAGCTGCGACTATGGTCACGGCTGCCATTGATGATATGAAAGCTTAAGATGTCGGCAATGGCTGCTATAGAGGAAGGAAAAAAAAAAGAATGTGAGACATCACCTTCGTCTACATCTACGAGGTTCGTCAATGGCTGCCAATCCAACAGATCAAGGTAAGAGGCCAAATTGAAAAGTCTGAAGGGATTAAAATCCCCAATATATACTAGATTTAGTGTTTGAAGGAATCCCTAACAATGGATTCGAGGATGTAAATCCACAATTCCTAATTCACGATTTGGGGTATAGACTTGAAATCCCCAATACTGAATTAGGGACTCAAAATCCCTATTCTCTGGACTAGGGTTTTAAATTCAAGATCCCCAATATATACTGGATTCGAAATCTAACATTCCCTAATTCAGTTATGGGATTCGAAATTCGAAAACCTTAATTAACTGGATTTAGGGTTTCCAAAAGAATTCCTAATTGACTGGGTTTAGGGATTCCAAAAATCCCTAATCAACTGACTAGGTTTCGAATTGGAAAACCCTTATTGGATATGGGTTTCAAATTCGAAAAAAAAAAAAAAACGTAATTGTTGAATCTGAATATGCGGATTGGCCCACGGACCTAGCTGTGCATAGAATATGAGGATCAAGATAAGGAATAGGGCGTACCTATCTGAGACGTCGTATATGAAGAAGCAGAATACCAGATATATAATGCTAGGATCTTCCTCTCCTTAACACCTGAATAATAGAAGAATCGATAGGACTTCCCTTCTGTGTTGTGGTGTAGGATCGGGGACCTAGCCTTATTTTATAGATTGGTCGAGGTGCAGAGAGGAGTTTGAATCCCATCACAACTCTCTCCCCACAGCTCCACATGTTAGCATCCTAGTAGTTTTCAAACAACCACCGCGTATTGTAGTTATAACATTCCACCCCATATGGATACTTGCGCAGATACACTGCGCAAGTCACAATGAAGTGGGGACTACTGGTTTACCCAATCATACAGTCCAACCCATAGGATAATCCAGACTGTTGATCAATAAGGCCCACCTTATGGAGTTCTTACAGTAAGTCCCTAGCTCGAGAGCTGAAGCGGGGAGCTAGGGTTGATTTTTGAGGTCGGGACATCTACTGATGGGTCCCGCCTTCGACTTATTCCAGTTTTATCACAGAGCTACTTCGTTTGGCTTGCCGTCCTTTTTAGTGTTTTAGGTCGTTTTGCCGAGTCGGCCCAGTTTTACCCATAACACAACCCATCTAGGTGTGACTTTGCACAAAACTCATGAATGAATGGAAACTACCAGATTATCAACGGATTGGAATCCTTTGCAATACTCGCTAGCAGTGGTCAAAACACCCCAGTGCTCTCGTGGCCCCACATTCAGCACGTGGCATCCGCTTGTCCATCAGGTGAGCCTTCACATTTTTACTGTACAGGCCTAAAATAAGCCAATACTAAAATAAGGTGGACCTCTTAACGGGGACCAATGTTAAAGTTATGTGTAAAGCCCTTAATTTCACATGGTATAGCCCACCTGAGTTCCATTAGGCTGTTTTTTTTTTCCTTTTATTTATTTATTTATTTTTATTTTTATTAAACCAGGGTGAGGCTCCCCTGATGAACGAAATGGATGAAATATAAACACCATGGTGCGCCCATGAACAATAATGGTTCACGTCTGCTCTCCATTGTTCTTTTTGGTAAGGCCTCTCTCAATTGTAGATGGGGCTGAATTTGGGCCGCAGAGTCTAAAATATAGGCCACACTTGATGTTCCGAGTGGATGTCGCAAACATGCCCTGACTTTCTGCCACTATTATGCGTCTTGTCCCTCTAGTGATTTGTCTCGGCCCCCTCCATGATGTGGGTCAATGTCAATAGAGTGCCCTTTCCAGGAAGGGGGTCTGCCTCTAGGGGAGCACCTCATCAATAAGGTACTGTGACGAGGAGGAGATGAAAAAGGTTGAAAGCCCCAAAGAAAACCCTGTTGCACTTGTAACAGATTTTCCACCCTACAAACTTTAATAATGCCTTATTACTACATCTAAAGTCTACAATCCTCCCTATTTATGTATTCAAATTGACCTAATTAATGGGGATTTTTCTCCTCATTACTGGAATCGATGAAATCGAACCAGTTTCGATATCATCGATAATTACAGGATTTTTCACTGCTGGACGGTGGACAGTTTTTTGGTCCTGTCGATATCATCGATGGACCGTCGATGATATCGAAGCTGTCATCGAGAGACCTTCGATGACATCGATAATTATTGGATTTTTCACCCCTGGTCGCTGCACAGTTTATGGTCCTGTTTCGATATCATCGAAGGACCGTCGATGATATCGAAGCTATCATCGAGAGACCTTCAATATCATCGAAGAGTTCCGCAGATGCGATTGCGGAAACACAGATTTTACGACTTTTGTTTCCTATTTGGATTCTACCTCTTTCTATTCTTATTTAAAGGGATGTATGCGAGATTGGGGTGTATTCCAGGGATTCTAGGGTTTCCTAAAAGTTTTTTAGGAGGGCTTACGGCTATCAAAAGGTGAGAGAGAGAGAGAGAAAGAGAGAGAGGAAGCTTGTGGAAGGGAGGCTATGCTCGTAGAGGTGATCTACCATATCTCAGCGCTTCCACGTCCTTGTAATCGGTGAGATCTCTCCATTTTCTTTTGTTCTCTTATTGTTTATCTACTCCTGCGTGAGTAAAGAAGGTTTGATCCAAGCGGTGTGTGCTTGTGATCGGTTGTAACGTTTTGCTTTATGGTGGATTGTTGATCTGGACGAGGTCCCGTGGTTTTTACCTCTTCGAGGGTTTTTCACGTAAAAATCCCTG
>JAJHSJ010001217.1:0-46058 GCA_021015155.1 Magnolia officinalis
TTATAAATTGAAATCTCACATCTAAATGAAGAATGTATGGTTTTAAATTGGATGACTTGCCCCAAAACTTGGTCAAATCAACTTGACTAACAAGATATTGAGTTAAGTCATCAGCAACTTGCGTAGATGCTCAACTTGATACGACTCAACTAGACTTATTGAGTGAGATCTCTAACTCGGTCAACTCAAACTGAGTCACACAGTCAATGTTCATTTTTAAACGGATACAATAAGCCGTGCAATTCATTTGTATCCTGATGTAGGACAAAGATCAAGCACGTTCTTAACGCACATGGATCAAAACAAGCCCAAGGAGAAATCGAAAAAAATTCAACATAATTCGACTAGTTGACTTTTGTGTTTGATAGGTCAAAATTCCGCCGGAAATTCTGGATTGCCTAGTGGTTGATTTCTGTTAGTTTACACACGTCGAAATACTATTTACAGGTCTATTCGACATGTCAAAATACTGTTCGATGGGTCGACAGAACGGGTCGATAGGTTGAAAATCACATAATTTCTTATTTAAATCTCTGGATACTTGTTGAGGGTCAAATATTGCATATTAGACCCCAGTTATTACTCAATTTTACGAGCATGATACCGTGTAACGTCTTATTTTTAATCGTGTTTTGTGTTGTAAGGTAAATTTACGAGTGTGGACTGAAAAGAATGCTAAAGGTATGAATTTAACGCTCAAGAAGCACCAAGGCGAGGGACAGACTCCAGAGGACCGAGATCGAAGAGTTTACACACGCTCAGGATTCAGGAAATCCAGTATTTCATGCTAAAGAGGCTTAAAATTCGTCCAGAATACAAGATCACAGGGTTCCCACCATCCGTTTGGCTCGAAACTTCAGATATGGCCTGAGTGCCATAAATTAACAATACACGTCGAATTTTAACTCTTGGATCTCTGTGGAAGTGGCCCAACTGACAGATTGGTCCCCATATCAGCGATCTGGAGCCCATCTGATATCTGGATATGCCTCAATTTTGGACTCAACGTCTTAAATGATATGGTACATCAAATGGACGGAATAGATTTCACATAAGCATCACAGTGAACCCTGCACTTGAGGTGCATGTACACCATGTACACGCACACTGGACGTGCACTGTACCATCTAAATCGGTCAGCGCAACGCTAACCGATAGATTTTCTAACATCTCAAAGAATGCACAGCGTCCTTCACGTGTCCGTCGGTTTTGAGTAATGGGGCCTACTCATCATTCATTTTGACGATCTGATCCGTCTATTGCATCTCTGGGGTATGCGTGACTCTCGCCTAGGTGAACTTTTGGGTCAATACAAGTGTATGCACATGGATCATTGAAAAATGCAAGATTAATGGTGAATTGATTTTATACAGTGAACCGCATCAAAATCAGATAAAAACCACTCTTTTCTAGCTGAAATTTCGTCAGGAATAAAATGAACGAGGGTAGATTTATCAGAAAACATCACTATGGGGGCCCACCGAACACGTCAGCGCAATGAATTTCGCAGGATACGCACCGCCGTGAAATTCAGGACTTGTGGGGCATTCCGTGATCTTGATCACTGTCGGATTGCCGATTTAAAACCGTCCAAAATCTTTAGAAGTGGGTCTTTACCCCAACCAAGAAGCCAAAAACAGAGTTTAGGACGGTCAGCCATCTCAAAACTCATTCAAACGCAGCTGTCTTTGCGTTACTTTGTAACTAGCTGCGTAAAAGCCACGCACACCGACTTTTCTCCATAGCACCGACCTCTCTGGCCTATAAAAGAGAGAGAGAAGGACGTGGGAGGGGATCGAAGACCTGGGACGTGGAGTGCAGCCGTGAAGGTGAATTTTGAAGCTGGTTTCCAGGAGTTCTTTTCTTTCTTTTTGTTTTTGTTATTTCTTTCCCTTCATATTTTTTCTGGTCTTACCATGACCATGCTAGGCTAGACCTCTTAGCTAGGGCTAAGAGGTGAAGCTTGTAGCGTGATTATGATGGTTGCTTTGCTTCAATTCATGTTTTATGGATTTTCATGGATTTTAATTTAATTATGAAAGTATACTTTTAGTTTTTAATGGTTTGTTGTGACTTAAATTACAATGGATTGCGATAGCTTTAAGTATATTTTTCATTATTGAGATTGTGAAATTAGTAAGACCCGTTGTTCACCATCGTCTCATGAGCATGGTAGGATGACGGAATCCTGCCTAACTTTTACAATTCTCTCATGATTGGCTGTGAAATTGGTAAATTGTTGTTGTTTGCCATAGTCTCCTGGGCATGGTTAGGTGATGGAATCACTTCCAAATCTACACCAATCGTATCTGTTGATGATTAGATCCATGTGACATTCAGAGATCTGACAAATCTCTTCTTACCAACTGGATAAGATAGGACTCCGATTCCAGTTGTGTCCTTAAATTATGCAAGGTATCTTCCTAATTGCTACAAGTAAACCATTGGCACCCTAGTTATCATATTTGAATTCTACCTATTTTAGTTTACTATTTCACACCATTATTCTCTCAAATTACAATCGATTTAGATTTCATCTTATTCTAGTTCTAGTTCTAGTTAATTTCAGATTACGTACAGGTTTCAGTCCCTGTGGATTCGACCTCGGTCTCACCGAGTTTATTACTACATCACAACCCTATACTTAGGGAGTGAACAATACTTTTTCCTTGTTTCGACCCATCGACTCGACAGGTCGACAAACAACAGAAATTTACACGTTTTTTGAAATTTTTTTCTTATCTGGTTAGAACTCTTTGATTATTTTTTAAGGTTCGTTTAGGGTTATTTAATGGTGTTAAACTTATTTTTATTGATTCATTTAATTTATCATTTAAAAACTTCATAGAAATTTGATTTCTTCTTGTGAACTCAAGGTATTTATCAACCGAGGAAGATGGTGATCAACCTCATCACGTCCTGCCCTATGTCATATCCTTATATTCAAATTTTTATACTCATAGTAAATATCTATTAATATTCAAAATTCTCAACAACTTAATTATTAAATATTGAATTGAGTTGAGCCGAATCTTCGGGTCAAACGGACTGGGTTGGAAGTCGATTTTGGGTTTTTGAACTAAGGTTTCATTTCTGTTGAATCAAAGTATTACAATTCTAATAGCTACATTCGATGGAGATTTTTGGGCCAATATCAACAAAAATTAGTGGCCCTCAAAAATAGTAAAAAAAAGTCAACCCCAAGTCAAAGTGGGATATCACATCTCTAAAGGGGTGGGTCCCACCCCTTCTCCGATCAAATAGAGTAGCTCCATAGCGGCAAGTCAGTATCTGCTTCCCCATCATCCCATGGCACACATTGAGGTGGAGAAAGCATCAGCCCCTCTGCCATGCTGACAAGCAATCCTGGCATGTCGAAAATGGCCTCCTCGTCCATGTAGAACACTTCTCCGGTTGCGAAGATTTACACACTTCGCCGGGTCTTCAGAATCATTCCTTCCACTGATTACAGATTTCGAAGGACCGAATGCTTCGGTGGGAGATTGCGAAGGACGGAATGCTTCGGCAGCCTCAGCCGCAGTTTTCTGAATGTCTTTAACAACTGCCAGAAGCGGGAATAGGAAGAAGCCATGCAGAGTCGGCGAATTGAGACAAGCTGATCGGCTCTAAGGGCCATGGCGGCCACATCATGGGCACATGCAGCCATCTCAGCTGTCGGGAAAGTCCCAAGCCATATCCGCGACTTCTTGTACGTTTCCGTACGGTTCCCGCATCTCGCACCCACTTCCCTCCATTCCTCTGCCGGACACCTTTGTAGACGGGATGTCGTGTCTCACGGAATTTCATCCGTCCAGCCCGCCTTTAGGAGGATTGTCTCGATGGTGGTGATCGTATCCTCATCTGAGATACCTTGATGGGTGCCACTATAGGACGGTGAGGAGTTCTCATGTGGGCCATATGGTCGAAAATTGGAGCTGTAGCTGGAGGACTGCATAGGAAAAGTGAGAGTTAAAAGAAGCTGAAGTGTGGAGATGGTGGGAGTTGCGACTGTTCTTTCCAAAACAAAGTGGAAATATAAAGGAATTTATATGAGGGGAAGTGCGCAGAATAGGCTCCGTAGAGAACCGATGGCCGAGTCTACGAAGCCAGCTGTGTGAACGAAGGTTGTCTGAATCTGTCTGATTTATGACTCTACACAGCAAATGTATCTGAAGAAGAGAAGTTGGGATTAAGTAGCATACGACGTGAAATAAATTCAAAAAGGCATTTTTGGTGGAGGGAGTTTCTTTGACTCTTGACTGCTGTATGTGCGAGCATTGTACGACGGTTCGTTCGGGCATAGCGGCAAATTTCGGTCGCACGTGTGATGTGAGCGTCCAAGCCGATCGTTTGTCAAGGAAAATGTAAGCCATCCACACCATTCATATAAGGTGGGATGAGTGGACGGGCCTGATTTATGGGCCCGGTCATGTTCGCAGCGAGTCTAGCCCCACAATGGAAATCGGATTGCCTGTTGAGTTACTCAGTACGCTCTTATCCTACTCGGTAAACTCAGTTGGTCCCACCGTGAATGTATGTGATTTATCTACGCCGGCCATCCGATTTTTTCAGATCATTTAAGGGGTTGAGCCCAATTTAATATCCAAACCTCAGGTTGATCATACCATAGGAAACAGTCGGAACAGTGATTTCCACAGTTGAAACCTTTCCGGAGCAACAGTGATGTTTAATTGTCATACAACCTGTTCATAAGATCATAAAGGGAAAATACAAATATAAGCTTGATCCAAAACTTCTGTGTCCCCAAAGAAATTTTCAATGGTAAACGTTCAATTTGTACTATTTCCTATGGTGTGGTCCATTTAAGATTTGGATATGCTTCACTTTTAAGATCAAACACTAAAATTATCTTCCAAAATGGATGGACGGATGGGATAAAATACATTAATCATAGTGAACATCACATTGTTTAATCAGTACGCAATCCACCTCCCAATCTTTCACTTGCGTGACGCAAAAACAACCGTAGTGTCTTTAGGTCGGAAGCTACGGGGAGCCCAGAGAGATTCCCATGAGAAATCCACTCCGTCCATCAGTTTCTAAATGTCACGGTAGGACAGGAGTCTAAAAATTAGACAGGTCCAAAACTCAGGTAGTCCATAACACATGAAACATGCATTGACAATAGAAACGTCCACTATTAAAACTTTCTTGTGAGCTGGCCATGATGTTTGTATATGTCATCCAAACTGTTACTAAGGTTAGTACCACTGGGATAAACCGTAGGCACAAATATCTATCCTATCCAAAACTTTTGTGGCTCCATAAAGTTCCCAACGGTGGGCATTCATTCCCCGTTGTTTCATGTGGTGTGGCCTACATGAGTTATGGATCTGTCGTAATTCTAGCTTCCTATCCTATTATTATATTGAGAAACTTATGGACGGAGTGGATTTCTCACAGGAATCTCTGTGGGACCCAAATAGTCTCTGACCACAAGAACCATAAAGTTCCCAACGGTGGGCATTCAATACCCGTTGTTTCATGTAGCATGGTCCACCTGAGTTTCATATCTAACTTATTTTTAGAATCTTATCCAATTGTGATAATGATAAATTGATGGACGGAGTGGATTTCTCACAGGCATCTCTTTGGGATCAGAATAGCTTCCGACCGCAGGAACTTCATTTGAACGGGCCGGGTCACAGGCAATTCGCGTCAGTGTCTTTAGGGCAGATGGATAGTTAGCATGCTTTTTCGGCATGATGTCGCTTTATCTCAGCCGTCTGATATTTATTATAAAAAACGCGTTGCGCGTGCCCACTGAAAAGGTAAGGGGACTTGGTAAGACTTACAAGAGAAGATACTTAAGTGGGCCATTTTCGCTAACTTAATCGTGTTGCGAACATGGGAAACACCGTGTGATAGAAAGAGAGGATTCATGGGACTTGCTCTGATTGGTCGACCTAAGGTGGACCTATCACGAACCGGTCAGAACATGGCAGGTGATGAGAACGGAACGATGACATCACATACGTCGGTTAGATGGTCCACCTTAATGTCGAGGTGGTGGACATCGCCTCAACCTTATCGTATTAAACATTATGTGTGCGACCGTCCAAATACTTATTCAAAACTGGATGTGTGATTAATGGTTTGATTTCATCCACAAGCCGGATGTATGATTGTGGGAGCAGTACACACCGTAAGAATTTCTATTAGGTGGGTCTTAATGATCAACAGTTTGGATGTCACTCAGGGTTGGATAATGTGATCGGTATCAGTGGACCCACTGAGTTGTGATTGGTTTCAAATTGTGTAAGGGATGGTGTGTTATAATTGTGTCACATGCATAGTGATCTTATTGGAATTCTGCATGTAGCTATCCTTCATTAACAATGGTTGTGGCAACCATTACAATCGGCTTTCGAAACTGGTAGTTGTGAGTGGTGGATAGCTTTCTCTACAAGGCTAACTACCATGATAGATTTGCAACTCATGTAATTCTTGATTGGCATGAAGCTTTCACCAATTTGGCACCCTAATATTGAATCATTTGTCGATGCTACCGTGGCTGATGCTAGTAATGGTAGCCATTGATATTCGGACAGAGTAGTTTCTTCAAACCCTAGAAATCTGTTTGTGCCGACAATCATGGAGTTCGACAATCATCGGAGCCTTCTCCGGTAATGAGGGAATGTCACTGGGATCCATTAATGGTAGTTTCTTCCTCCCATCACCATTGAAACTGGTCACTTTAAGACCAACAATCGTGGCTACAGATCGTCGAATCGAGTTTCTTTTACAATATTGTTCTGACCACCAAATGTATATTCAAGTGGTCGGAATCTTTGGATACAGCCACCGGTTGCAGATCATTTTTGGGGAGACGGGAGAGACGGTGAGTTGGGTTATAGTCCCCCCCCCCCCGGCCTTGTTTTGCCCCTTGTTTGGATAGATAGCCCCTTGAGGGCCTAGGTTTTAAAATATATATATATATATATATATATATATATATATATATATATATATATATATATCTATATATATATATATATATATATATATATATGAATAGAGCCAGTGGCCCCTTCTTTATTTCTTCATTAGGCTAGCTCACTAGTGGGCAAGTTCACTTTTGATAGTGGCCGTCTAACTATCACACGATTTGGCAAGTGCCCTTTTGCTATATCATTTCTGAGTTAAAACCTATTAAGGCCCATCATTGGGACATTGCCCATTTAAAGTTTAAGATATATAAGCATCATATGTTAGATTTGAAACATCTTGTGTGGGCAGCCCATCTGGACCGTTCACTAAATGGACGATTCGGAATCTAGAATGACCCTAATGGACTTTGGGTAATAGATCCTGACCATCCATCTACATGGACCATAATGCAAGATCTATATGTTCATCTAAATCAATCTAAGTAGTCGATCTAGAGGGTTCATCTTGTGAATATTTAGCTCATATTTGGAATGCTCATAGATGTTGTATAGATCATTTGGATATAGTTCTGATTAGGCACAGTTTTGAGCATATTACCCATCCTTTAGTATCTGACACGGATTATTGGGATAAGAAGTGAAACCTAACTGTTTATTTGACCTTATGTTTTTGCCTGTCACCTTTGTTTCTCCCTGTCTTTTGAAGGCCAATTTAGTTGTTTACTAAGCCAAATCAAACTAATTTATAGATAATCCATTGAGGGCAAGATTATAATTGCAATCTTAAATCCAAATTCAAGAGATTGGATCTAATTGTGTTAACCACATAGTGAGCTTAATTAGTGAAGATTTTCACGAATCCAAACTTGCAACATTGGGATTCAAGTTAAAGGATTAGTACATGTGGTTGCATGCATTTACATTCAATGCGAACGGTGACGAAAATACATACATTCATCGTTTGATAGGGACATCAATGATATGGAGTAAACAATGTTTGGTGGTGTAAGGCCGAGATATTCATCTCACCCACAGGTGTTGAGTATGTTGGATTTACATGAATGACATTTTTTAGCTTCATGTTCAAGAGAGTCACTTCTATGTGTTGCACGGCACGCCAACAACGCAGTGAACCGATATCCAATCTCCGGTCTCACCCACAAACGATAAATAGGAAGAAAAATAATCTACAAATAGAATCACAACATTCCAACTAACCACAAGACAGAATATACGTGGAAAAACCCCAACAAGGGTTTAAAAAACCACGGGTGCAAACTTTCACTATGAAGAAAACGAGATTACAAGCAATATACTAACCTTTTGCCCTTAGATGTATAGAAAAAACTCTTTGCATACACCTTAGAATACCTTAGAAAAGCCTTAGAAACCCCTATTTATAGTTTAGGCAACTTTCTATCGCACCTCTGTGAAAATTGTCTTAAATTTACGCAGTCCGTGTGAAATCCGCGCAAGAATCTGCGTAGCCTCGACTGGTTGAGCAGACTCCTCGATTGGTCGAGCATGGGCCTCGACCGGTCGAGCGCCACGGACCCAAAAAATCATAACACGTTGGACTTTGAGTCAAGTCAGCCCTCGACTGGACGAGTGGGCCACTTGACCGGTCGAGCAGCCCACTCGTCTGGTCGAGTGAAGCTGCCCAGATGTGGCTCTACATCTCAACAATCTCCCACTTGGAGACATATCGCCATAATCCTTCGTCTTCTACATCCGGAGTGCACTACCTACCTCCCCGTCTTCAAGCCTGAAGACAAATCAAAGTTGAACAGAGCTTCAACTTCTCCTGTGTGACCGCCTTGGTCAACATATCCGCAAGATTCTCACTTGTATGGATCTTCTCTAAAGCAATCGATCCGTCTTCCAGTAACAAACGTATGAAGTGATATCTAATGTCGATATGCTTGGTCCTTAAATGAAAGGCTGAATTCTTAGCCAAGTGTATTGCACTCTGACTGTCACTGTATAGCTTGCAATCTGCTTGCTTCTTTTCCAACTCTTCCATGAAACCTTGCATCCACACCATCTCCTTACACGCTTCTGTAGCTGCAACATATTCTGCTTCCGTTGTATCGATAGATACTATCTTCTGTAATTGAGAGACCCAACTGATTACAGAACTACCCAGAGTAAAGACATAACCTGTAGTGCTTCTTCTGTTGTCGATATCTCCTGCCAAATCTGAATCTACGTAGCCTTATAGCTTGATTTCCGATCCTCCATAACACAACCCTACATCCACAGTACCTACTAGGTATCTAAGGATCCACTTCACAGCTTCAATGTTCCCCCTCCCGGGGTTGTTCATGAACCTTCTAACAACTCCCACTGCTTGAGCAATGTCTGACCTCGTGCTCACCATAGCATACATGAGACTCTCAATAACTGACGCGTATGGGACTTTAGCCATGTAGTCTCATTCCTCCTGCGTCTTTGCACCTTGCTCCTTAGAAAGCTTGAAATGATTGACTAATGGAGTGCTAACCAGCTTAGCACTTCCCATACTGAATCGATCAAGTACCTTGGCTATGTACTCTGCTTGTGACAAAACTAGTTTCTTGTTTTCCCCGTCACGCTTTATCCTCATGCCTAGGATTTGTTTTACAGCTCCTAAATCCTTCATGAAAAATTCTTTAGACAGTTGTCTTTTGAGATCTGAGATGTCCTTCATGCTTGATCCAGCCACAAGCATATCATCAACGTACAGAAGAAGAATGATGTACGACGTATCAAACTTCTTCAAATAGCAACAGCGGTCTGCATGACATCTCCTAAAACCGTTTCCCTACAAGAAACTGTCGAACTTCTTGTACCACTGCCTCGGGGCCTGCTTCAGGTCATATATACTCTTCTTCAGTCTACACATCATGTTCTTCTTTCCTGGTGCCACGTATCCTGTCGGCTGATACATATATATATATATATATATACTATACTCTTCTTCAAGGTCCCCGTGAAGAAAGACGGTCTTAACATCTAGCTGCTCTAGATGTAAGTCCTTTATAGCCACTATACTCAAGACCATGTGAATCATAAACATTTTTACCACTGGTGAAAATATTTTAGTGAAGTCAATACCTACCTTTTGTTGGAACCCTTTCACAACCAATCTAGCCTTGTACCATTTTGAACCATCGTGCTCCTCCTTCAGTCTTTAAACTCACTTGTTATGAAGAGCTTTCTTACCCTTACGTAGAGTGACTAGCTCCCATGTGCGATTAGACTCAAGAGAGTCCATCTCATCATCCATGGCCTGCTCCCACTTAACCCGTGTGTCTACCTATAATGCCTCTTCAAAACACTCTAGTTCACCATTATCTATCAGCAGTAGATAATGTAAGGACGGTGAGTATCGGACCATAGGTCTCCTCTCCCGAGTAGACCTCACAACCGATGTTTGCGGCTCTACCTCATAATGCTCTTGTACATGCTCATCCTGTGGTACTGAAACACCCGTGTCCGGTAACTCTTCCAACTCTACGAATTCTTTCTCCTCAGACTTATTTTGCTGCACACTATCCTTATGCATCACTTTTTCATTGAAGACTACGTCTTTACTTCTGATGATTTTTCAATTTTCTGTATCCCAAAAACGGTAGTCAAAATCATGCTGCCTGTAGCTTATAAACGTGAACTTCCTGGACTTCGCATCTAGCTTGTTTCTGTGCTCTGCATCAATGTGAACATATGAAATGCAACCAAACATTGAGATGTACAAGATTCACTTATTTTCCTATCCACGTTTCTTCTGGTAGCCCACCATCCAATTGTGTTGAGGGAATTCTATTGATAAGATATGCGGCAGTATTCACAGCATCTGCCAAAACGTCTTGGGCAACTCTGTATGTAACATCATGCTCCTAGCGCGCTCAAGGATAGTCCTATTAATGCGTTCAGCCACACTGTTCTGCTGCTGTCCCTGTAATCATTTTCTGATGTTTGATTCCATTTGCTGCATAATATTCCTCAAACCTCCTATCACAGTACTCTCCCCCATTATCTGATCTGAGACATTTTACTGTTTTACCTATTTCATTTTCTACCATAACTTTTCACTTCTTAAATACATCAGATTTATGCTTTAAGAAATAGACTCACAGTTTTCTACTAGCATCATCAAAAAAGAAACAAAATAACGTGAGCCACCAAGAGACGATACTTGTGCCGGTCCCCACACATCAGTGTATACAAGCTCCAACGATGTATCTTTGGAGCGCGTCTTATTTTCTTGAAACTTACTCTCTTCTGCTTGCCATACACGCAGTCCTCGCAGAATTCCAAGTCAATAGACTTCAGCCCTGATAGCTTTCCTTTTGACAATAGCACTTTCATCTCTTTCTCACTCATATGTCCCAACCTCTGATGTCATAATTGCTCATTCACTCCAGTTGATGCAACTGCGAGTGAACTATAAGATTCTGAAGTCACGTACAAAGTACATTCCTTCTTGCCTTGAGATATCACGAAGACACCTTTTGTGATCTTTCATGAATCACTAGTCAATGTTGTCACATATCCGGTATCGGCCAACTGCGCCCCACTGAGATCAAATTTCGTTTCAAACTCAGTACGTGTCTGACAACCTTCAATTTTAAAACCGTTCAATCTTTCTGACTTATATGAACATCTCCCTTTCCAACAATACTGCACGGCTCATCATCACCCAGGTAGACTCTCCCGAAGTCACCTGACACATAATCACACAGAACTTCCTTACATGAAGTGGCATGAAACGAAGCACCCGAGTCTATGACCCAAGACTCATTCCTCACATCAAGAGACAAGATCAACGCCTCTGTGTCACTCTCATCAGATAGATTCACTGAATCCTTCCCACCTTGAGATCTTCCTTCGTATTTCTTAAGCGCCTTGTAATCACGTTTCATGTGCCCCTTCTTCCTGCAATACCAACACTCGTCTTTGTCTTTCAGTCCCTTGGACTTCTTCCTTAGCTTAGAACATCCGTATTTATTGCCTCATTTGTTCAGCGATCTTCCTCTTCCTTCAACGTTTAGAACATTCCCAAAATCTCCTGAAACTCCCGATATCTTTCTTCTAGATTTTTCGCTGAGAATTAGACCGGCCACATCATCGAATTTCAGTTTTGTCGACTCTTAAGAATTGCTCACGGCAATCACCAAACCATCCCAACTGTTTGGCAAACTAGACAAGATCAATAATGCCCTGATCTCGTCTTAAAAAATAATGCCAATGGATTCCAACTGCTTGTGACTGTATCGAACTCATTTAGATGTTCAGTCACGCTCCCACCGTCTGACATCTTCATGTTAAATAGTTGTTTCATGAGATAAACCTTGAGGATTTCTCATACATCGTAGCTAGGGCATGCATTAATTCTTTTGTGGTTTTCACCTTTGATATATTAAAGGCGACGCTCTTAGTTAAAGAGAGTCGGATCGTTCCTAAATCCTTCTGATCCAATAAAGATCATTCATCATCTGTCATCTTCTCTGGTTTCTTGTCTTTTCCTTCTAGAGGAATATAGAGGTCTTTCTGATATAGATAATCCTCTATCTGCATCTTCCAGAAGGTAAAGTTTGAACCATCAAACTTCTCAATTCTAGTCTTCCCTTCTTCTGTCATCGCTCCCACTTGAACTAAACCAATAACTTTGATACTAGTTGTTGCACAGCACGCCAACAACGCAGTGAACCGAGATCCAATCTCCGGTCTCACCCACAAACGATAAACAGGAAGAAAAATAATCTAAAAATAGAATCACAACATTCCAACTAACTACAAGACAGAATATAAGTGAAAAAACTCCAACAAGGGTAAAAAACCATGGGTACAAAGCTTTCACTATAAAGAAAACGAGATTACAAGCAATATACTAACTTTTTTTCCTTGGATATATAGAAAAAACCCTTTGCATACACCTTAGAATACCCTAGAAAAGCCTTAGGAACTCATATTTATAGTTTAGGCAACTTCCTATCGCATCTCTGCGAAAACCGCCTCAAATTTACGCAGTCCGTGTGAAATCCGCGCAAGAATTTGCGTAGCCTTGACTGGACGAGCGGACCCTTGACTGGTCGAGCATGGGCCTCGACCGGTTGAGCACCACAGACCCAAAAAATCATAACACGCTGGACTTTGAGTCGAGACAACCCTCGACTGGTCAAATGGGCCACTCAACCGGTCGAGCAACCCACTCAACTGGTCGACTGGTCGAATGGGCCACTCAACCGGTCGAGCAGCCCACTCAACTGGTCGAGTGACACTGCCCAGATGTGGCTCCACATCTCAACACTATGTCATTACTATCTTCCACAAGAGGAGTGATGATGATGTGACCGATTCTCACTAGGATTGATTGGTTGGACCCATCCTCAACCTAGGTAATTCAATTGAAGTCCCCATCATTTGAATTAGTAACTTTGTTGATATTCAGCTTTATTCTTGAATAGTTTAAATTAAATGAACTTACTAATGTGAGTACATTTGATAACCAGTTACAATTTCAATTCAAATGCATCATGTTCCTGCCTTAACTGAGTCAAATTATGTTTAATGGAAAGATTCCATAGAGATAGTCTTGGGGTGTTATAGCTGGAACTTGCCTTAGAAAAATCAAAACCTTCAAAACCACTCGAAAATACATTTGATAACTAGTTATAATTTCAATTCAAAGGACTCCTTATCACGATATTCCAGGAGCATGTGACATGCATGGGAGTTATTGATCCCACAGATGTATTCAGCTAGTGGGAGTTGAGTAAGATCTTTATTTTCATAAACATTAAAGAGATCTCGTTTGTAAAGTTTTGATGATTCTAGTATAAAGTTTTTTTTTTTTTTTTTTTTTTTTAAAGGAGCAAAGTAAACAGAGGCCCTACAAAATTTTTCATTACTGGGAAGGCTTTACAAACTGATTTACATTTGGGTTTCGAAGGAATAAAAAGGCCTAGCCGGAACCTATCATAAGATAAAAATTGAAGAATGCCTTAGGGGGGGGGGGGGGGGGGGGGGGGGGAACAGAGGGCTACCTCCTGAGAGTGCCTAGACCCACCCTATCAAGAAAATCAATCTCCTAACTTCTCTAGGAAGGTCAGCGACGACGTCGATCAACACGGATGATTGCGAACAGCTACCCGGTCTGGCCAACCTATCTGCCGGCTCATTCCCCTCCCTTAGGGTGTGCTGGAATTTAACTTCCCCATTTTTCTACAGCCCATTAATCCTGGATAGCCAGTACTTCCATTTCCAGCCCGGTTGGATTTTTCGGGACAGGAAGCTGATCACCAACAACGAATCAGATTCAATGATTACTTTGGCGAAGCCCCTGCTGAAACATTGGAGCAGCCCGTCGTGGATGACCCTAATTTCTGCTCTGGTATTGGACACCACCCCGTAGCCAGCGTAGAAGCT
Source organism: Magnolia officinalis (assembly GCA_021015155.1). NCBI lineage: Eukaryota > Viridiplantae > Streptophyta > Magnoliopsida > Magnoliales > Magnoliaceae > Magnolia > Magnolia officinalis. Next base: position 14,322 of record JAJHSJ010001217.1, read on the forward strand.
GAAGATGAACTCCCCTTTCTCACCTCTACAAATGCCACTGCCACCAGCCATGCCCGGGTTGCCCCTAGCCGAACCATCCACATTCATTTTTACTCGGCCTGTGGGAGGTTTAAGCCACTTGATAACTTGGAGCTTTCTCACAAGGGGAAGAACGGCAGCGTGCCACAATCCCAACTCTGAGAGGGCACAACTATCTCTGAGAGGGCACAACTATTGGACCCCATATGGACCGATTCTGGGACCCACTTGGAGGAGATAGCATGAATCCACCCTTTAATTCGAGACGCTTGAATTAGGATTGTAAGGGATTTACCATCGAATTAATTTTTGCTTATCTTCATACATGCATAATTTATAATGAGTAAGTAGAATTAAAGTCATGTTTCATTAGAGACATGCAAAAGCTCCTGGACTTATTAAGGATAGGCACATGTGATCACACTACGTATGTAATTCTTATACCACACTTCCTACTTCTTGATATATGTCACTAAGACTGGTGGTATTTGTGATCATGCTTAGTCTCACTTTACCTAAATTAAATATTGTGAAGACTACCGTGATCCGATTTAGTAGTCATGATAAACCATATTGTAGAAGCGTTGCTCGTATTATTTAATAATTACATTGGTTAACCGTTTATATACTTTCTTTAAAATTAAAAATGTTTTTAAAATTAATCATTAACATTGATCAATAATATGGGCCAAGTGGGAGAATATAAGAATTTCTATTAAGTGAGCCTTATTGATCAACAGTTTGGATCTCACTGAGGGTTAGATAATGTCATCAGGGCACCGGTGGACCCCACTCAATTGTGATTGATCTAAAATCATTTAAGGGGCTATGCACTACAACTGTGTCACACGCACAGTGTTTTAATTAGACGAGGATTGTCAAATTCATGTGGAGCCTAAGTGAAAAGAGTTTCGATGAGCTTCAAACTCCTTAACTCTCTAAACTATATAAACAAGGCTAGGTCCACAAGCATACACACATTAAAGCTTCTATTCCTTTCCCGACACTTCTTTAAATGTGTAAGGTGCGGAAGATTCTGACATTCAGTCTACAGAAATGGTATCTCTACCAGGTACGAATTTTGTTCTAATGTAGTAATCCCCATATCCGATGCATTGCACAGTCCTTTCAATTCCGTAAGTTATGTTTCACACACACGATATGACTTATTATCATTAGATACGTTGGGCTTTGGTCTTTACATTTTGGGTTGTCTTTTCAATTATTCAAACCACTTTGTATAATGGGCCTTACTGTGGATAGAGTTGTACACGAGGTGAGTTAGCTCATTTAGCTCGCTCGACTCAACTTGAAAAAGCTCAACTCGCCTTAGCTTGAAATTAATTGGATTTGGACCGAATTGAGCTAGTTTTTGGAGCTCAAAAAAATTTCGAGCCGAGCTTAAGCTTGTTCGAGCTCAACTCGACTCGGATAGAACCTTAATTCGAATTGACTCGGATCGAATCGGCTCAATGACTCGGTTATTTTGATATTGATGTTGCTCGCCAAGTGTTTAATGAAATTACTCAACGAAGTGTTGTTTCGGGTGCATACATTCTCTGCAGGATCGGCTAGTGTCGAGGAAGGAATCACTACAAGAAAAATGGGCAAAGGCTACGGACTAGATCCGTAGCAAAAGGGATTTTGCTACGGATCAAGTCCGTATCACGTCCGTCGCAATTGGTGGGGTAGCTAAAGGTCTAGCTACGGACAATATCCGTAGCAATAGATACAATTAGCTACGGATCTTTTCCGTAGTAATAGAGACCATTAGCTACGGATAATATCCGTAGCAATATACACCAATAGCTACGGATTATATCCGAGCAATAGATACCAATAGCTACGGATTATATCCGTAGCAATAGATACCAATATCTACGGTATTTGCAGCACTACATACGGAGAGCTACGAATATAATCCGTAGCTATAGATACCAATAGCTACGGATATAATCCGTAGCAATAGATAGCAATAGCTACGGTGAAAAGCTATAGCTTTGCTACGGATTATATTTCGTAGCTATTTTCCATGTTTCCATTGCAAGAACCTGCTATGATTGATAACTCATCTAAGCTTAATGCAATCAGAGAAAAAAATGATGCCTTTATTACAATAGCAATCAAATCTACAATGCATCCTACATTCACATTTCTAAATAAACAATACTTCACTTTACTCAACCTATCAAAAGAATTACAACTAAGGCGTGCCCTCATGCATTAAATAATGCTCACGCTTTTACAGAATTTTCTTTCTTCAGATGGTCAAGTTCAGCAAACATAGAAGATAGAGCTTCTTCTTTCTTTGAAACTGCATATGTAACTTCTGTGGACTTCGACACAAGATCACTTTCAAGTTTTAAAACCCTTCCCTTGAGAAAATGAATTTCATCATCCACTGACTTCTTTAGCTTGTCAGCCTGTATAAAACAACAATTGTAGACACAATCAAACAAGCATGCCTTTGTACACATCTCAAAGGAAGAAAGACAAAAAAAAAAAAAAAAAAGAGTTCAAAAAAAACAATTATATATAAAGAAATAAAAAATGTACCTACAAATCTTCTAAACTATAGTAAAATCCATAGGTTAGATTATCGGTTATAAGTTTAGGTTATAAGTTATAGGTTAAGGTTTAGTTTATAGGTTTAGGAAATCGGGTTCGAGTTCAGGATCAGGTTTAAGTTTCAGGTTTTCAAGTTTAGGTTTATGTTTAGGTTAGGGAGTTGAGATTAGGATTAGGTGTAGGTGTAGGTTTAGGGATTTGAGAATACATTTAGGTTAAGATTTAGGGAATTGAGAATAGGTTAAGGTTTAGGTTTAGGAAATCGGGTTCGGGTTCGGGATCGGGTTTAGGTTTGGGTTTTCAAGTTTAGGTTTAGGATTAGGTTAGGGAGTTGAGATTAGGATTAGGTGTGGGTTTAGGTTTAGGGATTTGAGAATACATTTAGGTTAAGGTTTAGGGAATTGAGAATAGGTTAAGGTTTAGGTTTAGGGAATCGGGTTCGGGTTAAAGATCGGGTTTAGGTTTGGGTTTTCAAGTTTAGGTTTAGGTTAGAGAGTTGAGATTAGGATTAGGTGTAGGTTTAGGTTTAAGGATTTGAGAATTCATTTAGGTTAAGGTTTAGGGAATTGAGAATAGGTTAAGGTTTAGGTTTAGGAAATTGGATTCGGGTTTGGGATCGGGTTTAGGTTTGGGTTTTCAAGTTTAGGTTTAGGTTTAGGTTAGGGAGTTGAGATTAGGCTTAGGTGTAGGTTTAGGTTTAGGGATTTGAGAATACATTTAGGTTAAGGTTTAGGTTATAGGTTTTGGTTTAGGTTAAGGTTATAGGTTTTGGTTTAGGTTTAGGTTTAAGTTTTAGGTTTAGGTTATAGATTTAGGGAGTTGAGAATAGTTTAATGTTTAGGTTTAGGAAATCAGGTTCGGGTTCGGGATCGAGTTTAGGTTTGGGTTTTCAAGTTTAGGTTTAAGTTTAGGTTTAGGTTAGGGAGTTGAGATTAGGATTAGGTGTAGGTTTAGGTTTAGGGATTTGAGAATACATTTAGGTTAAGGTTTAGGGAATTGAGAATAGGTTAAGGTTTATGTTTATGAAATCGGATTCGGGTTCGGGATCGGGTTTAGGTTTGCGTTTTCAAGTTTAGGTTTAGGTTTAGGTTAGGGAGTTGAGATTAGGATTAGGTGTAGGTTTAGGTTTAGGGATTTGAGAATACATTTAGGTTAAGGTTTAGGGAATTGAGAATAGGTTAAGGTTTAGGTTTAGGAAATCGGATTCGGGTTCGGGATCGGGTTTAGGTTTGAGTTTTCAAGTTTAGGTTTAGGTTTAGGTTAGGGAGTTGAGATTAGGATTAGGTGTAGGTTTAGGTTTAGGGATTTGAGAATACATTTAGGTTAAGGTTTAGGTTATGGTTTTGGTTTAGGTTAGGTTAGGTTTTGGTTTTAGGTTTAGGTTTAAGTTTTAGGTTTAGGTTATAGATTTAGGGAATTGAGAATACTTTAAGGTTTAGGTTTAGGAAATCAGGTTCGGGTTCGGGATCGGGTTTAGGTTTGGGTTTTCAAGTTTAGGTTTAGGTTTAGGTTAGTGAGTTGAGATTAGGATTAGGTATAAGTTTAGGTTTAGGAATTTGAGAATACATTTAGGTTAAGGTTTAGGGAATTGAGAATAGGTTAAGGTTTAGGTTTAGGAAATTGGATTCGGGTTCGGGATCGGGTTTAGGTTTGGGTTTTCAAGTTTAGGTTTAGGTTTAGGTTAGGGAGTTGAGATTAGGATTAGGTGTAGGTTTAGGTTTAGGGATTTGAGAATACATTTAGGTTCAGGTTTAGGTTTAGGTTCGGGTTTAGGCTATAGGTTTTGGTTTTGGTTTAGGTTATAGGTTTTGGTTTAGGTTATAGGTTATAGGTTTAGGTTTAGGTTTTGATTTAGGTTATAGGTTATAGGTTTAGGTTAAGGTTTAGGTTTAGGTTATATGTTTTGATTTAGGTTTAGGCTATAGGTTTTGGTTTTGGTTTAGGTTATAGGTTTTGGTTTAGGTTATAGGTTTAGGTTATAAGATTTGAGAATGGGTTCGGGTTTAGGTTATAGGTTTTGATTTTGGTTTAGGTTATAGGTTTTGGTTTAGGTTATAGGTCATAGGTTTAGGTTAAGGTTTCGGTTTAGGTTATAGGTTTTGGGATTTGAGAATGGGTTCGGGTTTAGGTTATAGGTTTTGGTTTTGGTTTAAGTTATAGGTCTTGGGATTTGAGAATGGGTTCGGGTTTAGGCTATAGGTTTTGGTTTTGGTTTAGGTTATAGGTTATAGGTTTAGGTTAAGGTTTAGGTTTAGGTTATAGGTTTTGATTTAGGTTTAGGCTATAGGTTTTGGTTTTGGTCTAGGTTATAGGTTTTGGTTTAGGATATAGGTTATAGGTTTAGGTTATAGGATTTGAGAATGGATTATGGTTTAGGTTTTGGAAATCGGGTTCAGGTTCGGGATTGGGTTTTAGATTGAGTTTTCAAGTTTAGGTTTAGGTTTAGGTTAGGGAGTTGAGATTAGGTTGGGTTTTCAAGTTTAGGTTTAAGTTTGGGTTTTCAAGTTTAGGTTAAGGTTTAGGTTTAGGTTATAGGTTTTTGGATTTGAGAATGGGTTTGGTTTTGGTTTAGGTTATAGGTTTTGGTTTAGGTTATAGGTTATAGGTTTACGTTAAGGTTTCGGTTTAGGTTATAGGTTTTGGGATTTGGGAATGGGTTTGGGTTAAGGTTATAGGTTTTGGTTTTGGTTTAGGTTATAGGTTATAGGTTATAGGTTATAGGTTTAGGTTCAGGTTATAAGCTATAGGTTTTGGGAATTGAGAATAGGTTAAGGTTTAGGTTTAGGAAATCGGGTTCAGGTTCGGTATCGGGTTTAGGTTTGAGTTTTCAAGTTTAGGTTTAGGTTTAGGTTAGGGAGTTAAGATTAGGATTAGGTGTAGGTTTAGGTTTAGGGATTTGAGAATAGGTTAGGTTGTAGGTTAAAGTTTAGAGAATTGAGTTTAGGTTATAGGTTATAGGTTTAGGTTAAGGTTTAGGTTGTAGTTATAGGTTTTGGGATGTGAGAATAGGTTTAGGTTATAGGTTAAGGGTGTGGTCCCTGCAAATACAGATATAAACACAGTCTGTCCGAATGGCCAGGCCCTTCCAATGTTGTCCATAGGAAATGGACAACTTCATCATGGTCAGCGGTTCCCACCTTCCAGGGACCCCCGCTCATCCGAATAGCTCCGACGCACATCCGGGTCTGCTCCATTAATTTTGAGCAAATACATAAACACGGCCCGTCCAAATGGTCAGGCCCTTCCAATGCTATCCATAGGAAATGGATAGCTTCATCATGGTCAGTGGTTCCCACCTTCCAGGGACCCCCGATCATCCGGATAGCTCCGACGCACATCCGGGTCTGCTCCATTAATTTCGAGCAAATACATGAACACGGCCTGTCCAAATGGCCAGGCCCTTTCAATGCTGTCTATAGGAAATGGACAGCTTTATCATGGTCATAACAGCGGTTCCCACCTTCCAGGGACCCCCGCTCAACATCCGGATAGCTCTGACGCACATCCGGGTCTGCTCCATCAATTTCGAGCAACTACAGATATAAACACGGCCTGTCCAAATAGTCAGGCCACTCCAATGCTGTCCATAGGAAATGGACAGCTTCATCTTGGTCATAACAGCGGTTCCCACATTTCAGGGACCCCCACTCAACATCCGGATAGCTCCGACGCACATCCGGGTCTACTCATTTAAATAAAATGGATTATCAAGGTCATTTAAATAAAATCAGGTCCAATCAACAATCTGACCTGGAGGATTCTGTTAGCATTGTTGACGGCACCTCGAATCTTGTTTTAGGGCCTAGAAATTCAAAATTAGATACAAAAATTAGAAAAACCAAAGAAATTTAAGAAAGATATTCAAAGTCCATGTGAATGAGCACAAGTATGCACCTACATATGAATTCTGAAAAGCTATTGCATATCACAAAATAATAATAAATAATAAATAATAAATCCTTGCGTTTGAATATTCAACAAAATGGGTTGGAATGAATTCATTTGCCTAATTCATGGAAACCTTGCGTTTGAATATTCAACAAAATTGAATTGTAATATTTTAATTCAGTTCAATAAACTCAGATTTATGAGAAGGATTTAATGGTTTTAAATCTATGGTTTTCTGGAAAAGGTCCATTTCCTGAACATCAAATTCAACAGAAAAAGTTTCAGTTATGTCTCTTCTTTCCCTTCCATTTTCTTCTTAACAAGAAAATCCATATTTACTAATATTCCCATTTTTCTATTTTTCAAAAGAATGAGTTCGGACTCTGAAAGCGTCGGCTCCAGCACTGTACTTTCAGCCCAAACCCTAACCAATGACTCCAAAATTACCAAGTACTTATAAAAATTAATTGCAAGCATTTTCTGTCTACGTGCATGACGACCATACTATTAAGATCAATGCTCTTATCTTCATTTACAGAAACTAGTGGATGACAAATTATGTGTAACATATAGAGCTGGTTCAGCCACTTATGCAATTAGGGAAGGTTCAAAATGGCCAGATTTCCACATCAAGCATCAGTTGCATACATATGATACAGAAGGACAAAAGTATCACCTTCAACATGACTGTTAAACAAGTTTCCTCACCAAAAATTCAAATCACAAACCATCATGGCATGTGTCCAATTTTGGTTTAATTTTCATTTTTCTCTTTAATTTTGGTTCTTTCTTTCTGTTTTCTAGTTTTAGTGTTTTGATTGCTGAATAAGGAGAGGTGTGGGTCATAAATCCTTTCACAATTGAATGCATCAATTACATGTGCAAGAATGCACCAATTACAATAAGAAGTGTGTGAGTAGGATTCTAATTACTACCATCCCTACATGCATGCAAGATCCAATTTATCTGGTGGTTGCCACCGTATATGTGCTGTGGCTAGAAAAATCAGGTTGGTTCTGTTTTTGAGATGAGCCACGTATGTATGGTAAGAATGGAAACCGAGTCAACTGGAAATCCAGATTTGATGCCCATGTATGGCCCAACTGAGAACCAGACATACCTGCAGATGAAAGGCCTGGATTTACATTGAATATAAATGCTGCCAGACATAAGAAGAGATCTCTGCAAAGACATGTCCATAAGTGTGTGGTTCGTGCACGTGGTAAAGGAGCTGCTTGTACATGTATGTAGGGTCAGAAAGCCTCATACAACTAAAGCCAAGATTGATGGGTCATTTTAACTCCTGAGGATTTGGATCTTTCAGGTCTTTTATTTTTTAAAGCAAATCTTTCCAGCCTTAGTTCAAACTCAAGGCCCAATAGGTGACTCAACGCAAATTTCAGCTAAGCTGACTCAACCTAGTTCAGGTCTCTAGTCAACTCATTGAGTAAATGTCGCTGTACTGATGTAGCAACATTTTATTTTTTCCTGCTGCTGACGACCTGATCAAAACAAATTCAATTTTTTACACATCCTACTATGAATTGGTCATGTCTAGGATATCTATACTTCATCTACGGAAATTTGATAGGACAAAATTGAGAGATTCACAACCATCTGCACTGATATTGAGAAATTTGGTCATGTTGTGTTAGTCAGTCTTAGTCACAGATCTCAAACTAGTCCGAGATCATAAGAATGTTGTCCATCTGCATTAACACCTACCCTTTGATTAGTAAAACCCAAGTAATCAGCTCCCATCATGAATTCAAGCAGAGCATATTTGCATCCCACAATAACTATAATAATAATAAAAATAAAATCAAGCACATACCATTCATTAAAAAGGGCAACATGTGTAAGCGTGGATTAGCCAGATTGAATTGTGTAGGGCCCTGAAAATTCAAATTGAATCCAAATTAATCGTTAGTATCCTCATAATATTGAGTTGTCTAGCATACAGTGTGTGCATTGATCAATGTTGAGTACTATATAGGACAATCAAAAAGCCGGCTGCCAAGAACTATTTGTCTGTATAAAGAAGAAAACAGTACATGCCAAGCCCCACCCAACAAATGACCCATAATAATACCTTTTGAATTACCCGGCACCCATACATCTGAAGGCTCAAAGGTTGAATGTGGCCAGTAAGCTGATTTGCTGGTTCTTTTCTCTGCTCAGGGCTTCCATGCTAAAAAAACTGCAAAGACAAACAATAACCGAGCATTTTTATATCATAGGCAAACGAGTTCACACAACCAACATGAGAATGAATATAGAGACTACTAGATCACCAGCCCATAGCCTTTTAAAAAAGGAAAAGGAGGGCAGATGAACAGGGGAAAAAGAATGGAAGGTATCTTTACGGGGAAAAGAAAAAAATGGAAGGAAACCAATGATTGTTTTTCTAGAAAAATCATACCTTTTGAATAACATAATTGCCGAACACATCAGTCATCAATGTTTGAGCATGTGGAAGAACTGCTTCAAAAGCAGAATAACTACAAAGTGAATCAAGAATCAAAAGCAACATAAATGACAACAACTAGCATATGGTAGCCACATCCACCATGAGACTTAGAAGTTTTACACAGCTGTAAAATCCTACAAGGAACAAACTCCTCATCTTGCCACTAATCTATCTAAACATCCTCATTTCAGCTATAATCATCCTAGATATTTACAGAGTTGTGTCATTTTTTTGAATGATGGAATTTTATTAATAATCCAAAAAGCCACACAAATACCTACAGTTATAAACAAATTACTGTTGCAAGCTTACCTGGAGGAGGAATCGGACCAACAACAATGTAAGGTTTCTCAAATTACTCGAAGCATGAGGAATCAGACCAGTCAGATTGTTTCGTTGCAACGTCAACTCAACCAAATTCTTGAGATTGCCTAATTCTCTAGGAATTGTACCTGAAATCTAATTTATAAAAAAAATACAAAATTTTGAGCATGGTCAAATTACCCAAAGCAGGAGGAACTGGACCAGTCAGAGAGAAGTTGAAGATCCTTTTCTTTCTCAAGTAGTGAAGCAACAAGGGAGCTTAATGCCTATAGAATATATGCATTTTCTTCAATACCTCTGCCACAAGAACATATGCATTTTCTGACAAACTGCAAAAAAGAAACCATTTGAGGTTATTCGTGAAGTAAAAACTGATATAAGATGGACAAATGACAAATGACAAGTGAGAGTAAGACCCAAAACACTGCTTCATAAGGTCTTTTTTTTTTTGTAATAAGCATCCAAAAAAATCCATTAAATAAAATACCCTATAGCTCCTCAGTCTAAGTTGCAAGTGGGACCCATGTCTAGAAAAAAATTACTATTAAATCTGACAGGCACCAACATAGATGTTTTCCTTCTCGATTGAAATTTAACTAATGAAATAGAGGAAATGGTGAAGTATCCGATCTTCAATCAATTTATTACTTATTGCAAAACAGAAAAGAAAAAATTTCAAGAAAGAACAGGAAAAAAAGGAAAATTTCAAGAGTAAATACAATAATATTAGAAGGAAGTAGGATTGCAGCTGCATCATTTGCATCTACTCTATAACCACTGCATTAGTTAAGGAAAAAGAAATAAACAAGATTTGCCATTTAACTGAAATGTTGAAATGGCCAAGCTATATGTCCTAGAGGGGGGGTGAATAGGACAATGCCAAATAAAAACTTATAATAGCGGAATTAAACAAAGTATGATAGCCAATGAACTAATTAAATAAATTGCAATGCAGAAATGAAATGCAACCTCAAACAATTGAAATTGAGAGGTTGATACAAACGTTGTTCTAAGGACAACCTTTCACCAAAAACCCAATGTTTATGGTAGGACAACCTTATGTCTAGAAATGTCTTTGTATCAAATTCTCAAATCAAAGAGGAATAAAGAAATAAATACAAACTGCACTGAATAAATTGAATTTACAAATGTCTTGTTCTAGGGACAACCATACACCATAAAAATGGCAGGGCAACCTTGCTGGAACAATTTTAGAATTTAAAGCTTGAATCAATAGAGAGAATTGCTGGAAATAAATTGTAGAAATAAATCACTAAATTATTACAACATTCCCACACTTGCTTTTAATTTCAAACTGTTACAACATTCACATCCACAAGGAAAATAGAACTGAATGAAAAAAGATAAGGAATTAAATAACCATTCAATCCACAAGACAAGAAGTTATAGTGGTTCGCCTGTGTGTTCACCAACTGTTCTCAAACAGCCACACAGAATGCTACTCCACTCCTAATATCCTCACACAGGGGATATTAGCGTTCTCTAATAAAACTGGTTTTCACAGGTTCACCAAAAATCTTCACAATTGTGTCTTTATCTCTTGGGCTTACACAATTCAAAAAACCCACAAACTGAGTTTTCTGGCTCTCCTCAGATAACCATACACATAGAGATTTTTCTGGCAAATCTCATACAAAACCAAAATAGAAATTACAGGAATTGTAAAATACCTGGATCTTATCCTTTCGCAGTAGCCCGGAAGAACCGATCAGAGTAGAGATGATAGTTTAATGTCCAATACTCAAATTATTGAGGTTCTAAGTTCTAATTGATTTTAAATGAAATCACAAAGGGCTAGCTCTATTTGATTTTAATTCCAAGAAGAAGGAATACACGATTTCCCCTTTTCAAATATGATTGGAATTTAGAATAAAATCAAATATAAAAAGCTAACAAAAGGAATTAGAATGAAGCACAAATTAGCTTAAATTTAAACACGACTTATCTCAGATTGGAGCCTTGCTTTGATAGAATTTTCGATGATTAAACTGTGAAATTCGTGTGCTATTTATAGCTACAGAAATTCGTCTTCGACTGGTCTAGGAGTTCCCACGACTGGTCTTAGAAGAAACAGATTTTTGAATTTCTGCGCGGAATCAGGAAAACCGATGTTCGACTGGTCGTAGGCAGTCCACGACTGGTCGAAGGTCGTCCACGACCGGTCGAGACCCCTTCTCGACTGGTCGAGCGACAGTGAATTTAGTCGCTGGAGTTTGAACCGAGGCTCCACGACTGGTCGAGGTTCGAGTCGAGGACGTTCCACGACCGGTCGTGTAGACTCCAAGACTGGTCGTGAGCGAACCAGAAAATCCGATAAATTTGAACAATTCCAAGACTGGCCTAGGAAATTCTTAAACAGGTCGAGCCAGTGTTAGGACTGGTCGAACCAGAACCAGGACTAGTCTAAGAGCAGATCAAACACATGTTTAAATACATTTGGATAATGTATCCAAAATGACCTACCCAAAGGTCAGTGACTATGGTCTATCAAGCCTGAATAATGAAGTATGGACATTGAACTTTACTTCATTCAACGAATGATAAATCTTTTAGTACTTAAAGCCTGAAGTACGAGTCGTCCAAAAACTTGACACCAACATTTATCTTGAGTTTGCTTTTGAGCTTCACACCTTCAAACACTGCTAGTATCTTGAACTTGAATAACCTTTGCGTGAATAAAGAATGCCGTTTATATCTTCTTCTTTATATCTTCGAAATATATCTTGAAGCCGCTTGAAGAGTCCATGATTGTCTTAAACATAGAACATACCAAGACATAGAACATACCAAGGTTTTGACACACAAAATTTGACAATCAAAGAGGTATCATATAATAGCACTAACAATCTCCCCCTTTGGCAAATTTTTGTGACAAAACATATATATAAAAGCACAATAGAGAATCATGAATCAGTTGTGTCAACACATATGAGAGATGAATTACTCCCCCTTAATAAGACTCCCCATTAAGGATTGATGCGCACACCATCAACAACACAAATAACACATATATATATACCATTCTCCCCCTTTTTGTCAAAAATATGACAAAGGAAGGTCCATAAGCTCAAGAAGTAAAATAGAGAATGTGCATAAAAGTGTTAGGAGAAGATATTACAAACCAAAGTCACAGTTATAAGTTTAACAGTACTAAGAAAAATGCAAAGTGAAATCAGTTCAAACTATAGTGAAAAAACATTTAATCAGATCCTGAAGAAGGAGCAGGAATGGTAGCATCAATATGATGAAGGCCTTTCTGTAAGCGCCTCAAATACTTATGCATTTTCTTAAATTGTGCATTATGGCCAACATGCATATTTTCTACATTTTCTTCTAATGCACTTAGACGTGCATCGAAATCAGAAGGAACAAAATCTGGATCATCTTCAGATGCAGACTCAATATCATCAAAAAGATCATCCATGTTGATATCCTCATCAGGAAGATCATCTCCTTCATTCGCATCTCCAATTCCAGCAGCTCCACCACCTTCGACATTATCAACTTGACCAGCGGCCAATCTCAATTTCATTTTGTTTAGGTTGGTGTTATTGAAAATAAGGTGTTGGATAGGAGCTTCACCAACAGGTATAGTGACCAACATATGAGTAGCTAAGACATTTAACAAATATCCAAATGGAATGTCACCATGACCTGGCTGAGACCGAAACTGAATAATAGAATAACATTGGCACCACTAATGATTGAGTACATGATACGAACCATCAGAAGAGTCAACTCAGTTTTGTTACCAGCCCTAGGATACACATTAGATGTAAAAATACGATGAAGAACTCTGTATCTGGGCAACAGCCACCTGGACTTGAGAACAGTACCATTGACAGACCAAGGTGCATCCATATTACAAAGGGCTCTAGTAAATAGACGTTTCTCAGATTCAGTAACTTTATCACCCAATGTGGAAGGATGGATTCCATCATCATTTACTGGAATATCCATTAAACCAGAAATCAAATGTCGATCCACAGTAAAAGGCCCTTCTCTTGTAGTAACAATAAAAGTTAATTCCTCAAGAGAAAAGTCTGAAATACATGCAACCATGGCCTGAGCAATTGACTGAAATGCCGGCCCTCCCCAGTTAAAAATGTTAACCCAACCAACAGATTGAAGGAGAGGAACAAGATTAAATTGAGCAATATGATTAATACAAACTGCTTTCTCAACAATAACCTTCTTAGTACGAAAATCACGAACTTGTGGAGGGTCATCATTAGGATCTCTAAGATGACGGCGAGAGACAACATTAGACCTAGATGAAGAAGCACCTCTACTAGTTCGCTTTTTACCTCTAACATCCATATTCTTGAAAAGATTGAAGAAATTTCAATTTATTGAACCTGCATTTATCGAGTGGTTTGGTGAAAATGTCAACAAGTTGTTTCTCGGTTGGAATATATTCTAAACAAATTACTTTTTCTTCAACAAGTTCACGAATATAGTGAAATCTAATGTCAATATGCTTAGTTCGTGAATGCTGGATTGGATTTTTGGAAATATTAATTGCACTTGAATTATCACAATATAAAACTATCGAGTCTTGTGCAATACCATAATCACTTAACATGCGTTTCATCCAGACTAACTGAGTACATGCATTTCCTGCAGCAATGTATTCAGTCTCAGCAGTTGAGAGTGAAATGGAACTCTGTTTCTTGCTGAACCAAGAAACTATGCAATTTCCAATGTAAAAGCAACCACCACTGGTTGACTTTCTGTCATCCATATTACCAGCCCAATCAGCATCCGAGAACCCAGCCAATTGAACACTAGTATCAAAGGGATACCAAAGACCCAGATTAACTGAACTTGCAACATAACGAATAATGCGTTTAACAGCAGTCAAATGAGGTTCTTTAGGATTAGACTGATATCTAGCACAAATTCCAACACTAAAAGCAATATCAGGTCTACTTGCTGTTAAATACAGTAAACTACCAATCATGCTTCGATATAGTTTAGGATCTATATCTTTACCTGTAGAGTCTTTTGAGAGCTTTAGAGAAGTACTCATAGGAGTATCAAAATTCTTACCATTTTCAAATCCGAACTTCTTAACTAAATTTAGAGCATATTTAGTTTGAGAAATAAAAATTCCATCAGATTGCTGTTTAACTTGCAATCCTAGAAAATAGTTTAATTCTCCGACCATACTCATCTCAAATTCAGATTTCATTAGATCTGCAAACTCAACAGTCATGTCAGTACAAGTTGATCCATAAATTATATCATCAACATAGATTTGAACCATTAAAATATCATTGTTCTGCTTTTTAACAAAGAGTGTTTTATCGACACTACCCATTTGAAAATTGTGACCCAGTAAAAACTTAGTCAATTTTTCATACCATGCCCTGGGAGCTTGTTTCAACCCATAGAGAGCTTTCTTAAGGCGATAAACATGATTAGTAAACTTAGGATCTTCAAACCCTGTAGATTGTTCAACATAAACCTCTTCATGTAAATCACCATTAAGAAAAGCACTCTTTACATCCATTTGATAAATCTTAAACTTTCTAAAACATGCAATGGATATAAATAATCTGATTGATTCAAGGCGTGCAACTGGAGCGAAAGTTTCCTCAAAATCGATACCTTCAATTTGAGTGTACCCTTGCACAACCAATCTTGCCTTGTTTCGAATAATATTTCCCAATTCATCAGACTTATTTTTGAAAATCCATTTTGTTCCAATAATATGTTTATCTTTCGGTCTTGGAACAAGATATCAGACATCGTTACGAACAAATTGATTAAGTTCTTCCTGCATCGCAACTATCCAGTTTTCATCAGAAAGAGCTTCTTTTACATTAACCGGTTCTATCTGAGATGTGAAACACACGTAATTACAAAAATCTTCTAATTGTCTACGAGTGCGTACACTTGTGAGAGGATTTCCAAGGATTTGTGTAGTTGGATGATCTTTGACAGTCCTCACATCATGATTAGATTCACTTGATGAAGTTTCTGGTTTTTCAATTATGAGAACTTCATCATTATCTGAACTAGGGGCTGAAGTATTTAAGTGATCATCTATGACCACATTGATTGACTCTTGAATAACTCCGGTCCTTTTGTTTAGTACACGATATGCACGACTGTTTAATGAATATCCTAAGAATAATCCTTCATCACTTTTTGTATCAAATTTTCCCAAGTTTTCCCGGTCACGTAAAATATAACACTTACTGCCAAAAACGCGAAAATATTTGACTGTAGGTTTTTTGTCAAACCACATTTTATAAGGCGTTTTATTATTTGATTTGCAAGTATAAACACGATTAATAATATAGCAAGCAGTATTAATCGCCTCAGCCCATAAATTCTTAGAAACCTTCATGCTATTTAGCATAACAGTTCCCATTTCTTGAAGAACTCTATTTTTTCTTTCCACAATGCCATTTTGTTGTGGAGTTTTAGGTGCAGAGAATTCATGTGATATTCCATGATCATTACAGAATTTCTCAAAACCGCTATTTTCAAATTCGGATCCATGATCACTTCGGATCTTACTCACTTAAGAACATTTTTCAGTTTGGATCCGTTTGATTATCTTTTTCACTTCATCAAGGGTTTCTGATTTGTCCTTTAAAAATGAAACCCAAGTGAATCTGGTGTAATCGTCTACAATAACCAGAATATATTTTTTACCTCCTCGACTTTCCGTTCTAGTTGGTCCTATTAGATCCATGTGGAGAAGTTCGAGTGGTCTTGATGTGGTATTTGAGTTCACCTTTTTGTGAGATCTCCTAGTTTGTTTACCATACTGGCATTCACCACAATTTTATCTACTTTTTGAATCTTTGGTAGACCTCTTATTAGTTCTTCTTTGCTCAATCTATATAAATTCCGGTAGTGTACATGTCCAAGGCGTTTATGCCATAATTCAGTTTCATTGGTATGGACCATGTAACACATTTGGTTAGATGAGCTGTCATTTCTCACTATATAGCAGTTTTCAGAAGTTCTGAGACCAGTTAATATCACAGATCCCTTTTTGTCTATAATCTCACAACCTTGATTGGAAAACTTCACACTATGATTGTTATCGCATATTTGAGATATGCTTAACAAGTTGTGTTTTAAACCCTCAACATATAAAACATTCTTAAATAAGGGTAAATTATAGAGTTGAACCGTACCTTGGCCAATAATTTTGCAATTGCTACCATCACCAAATGTGACTGACCCATCAGTCATATCTTGTAAATCGGTGAAAAGAGCTTTGTCACCAGTCATATGCCTGGAGC
Organism: Magnolia officinalis; assembly: GCA_021015155.1. Lineage (NCBI taxonomy): Eukaryota > Viridiplantae > Streptophyta > Magnoliopsida > Magnoliales > Magnoliaceae > Magnolia > Magnolia officinalis. Next base: position 30,879 of record JAJHSJ010001217.1, read on the forward strand.
AACCACTGTCTAGGTACAACTTTGAAAGGCTAGTTGCTTTGAAAGCAGTGTGAGCAACCAAGCAGTCAACTTTAGGAACCCATTTCATAACAGTTTTAGGTTTAGGAACATAGTTGGTCTTCTTTTGTTTATATTTGTAAGAGTGACTTACAGAGTTAGATTTTAAAAGTTCTTTGAGTAAATCAACTATTTTTTCAGCTAAAGGATTTTTCATCTGATTTTTGAAGTTGACATAGCTACTTCTAGGTTTTTGAAAATTTTTTGTTGTTTTGACAAAACCTTGTGAAGTGTTTTCTCTTTTGAATTAGAGGATTCTCCTTTCACGAATTTAGGTGGAGAATTCTTCTGTTTATGAGGTATTGTTTTATCATACCCCAACCCGGATCTATCGCCACATTTTTTTGAACCGGATAGAAGTTTTTCTAATTTAGAATCACCTTGGGCATACCTCCAAGTTTCCTTTGAATTCAGAAGAGAAGACACTTCATTTTTTAGTCTCTCAATTTCAGATTTTAAATCAACAATTAGAGAGTTTTTGAATTCTAAATCGCTTTTTGATTTTTCAAAATAATCTGATATTTGAGATTTTTCTAAAACAAGCAAGTCAAAACAATCTCTAAGTTTAGAAAATTTTTCTCTCTGAAGTTTAAGCTTCACAGCAATTTTACAACTCTCTTTGTATAAGGCATTGTAAGCATCTTGAAGATCTTCTTCATTCTCATGGTCATTATCCAAATTTTCTTCACTAGTAGAATCATCGTGATCAGAGAAGGTAAACTTAGCTAGAGTCATAAGGGCTTTTACTTCATTGCCCGACTCGGTTTCAGAATCTTCTGATTCAGAAGAAACTTCAGAGTCAGATGATTCATCCCATGTAGCCAACATACCTTTCTTTTTGGATTTGTCCTTATTAGGACATTTGTTTGCTAGATGCCCATACTCATGACAGTTGTAACACTGACTGTCTTTCAAAGATTTTCGAGTTTTAGATCTAAACTTCTTTTTATCATTTGATTTTTGAAAATCAACTCTTTTCTTACTTTTAAAAATTTTGTAAAATCTTTTTGCAATAAGAGCTAAGTCATCTTCAGAATCAGATTTATCTTCTACCGTATTTTTGGAAGATTTCAAAGCAATTGATTTTCCTTTAGGAGCTTTAAAATTTAATTCATAAGTTTGTAGAGACCCAACGAGTTCTTCCACCTTCATTTTGTCCGTGTCACGAAGTTCTTGGATTGCGGTTACTTTAGAATTGAACCATTCAGGAAGAGAGCGTAGAATTTTTGCACACACTTTATTTTCTGGGATTTTATCACCAAGACCCCACATTGAGTTTACAATGTCATTTAATCTAGTATAGAAGTCCATAAACATTTCATTCTCCTCCATATGAATTTCTTCAAATTTAGTTGTGAGGAGTTGGACTTTAGATTTTTTGACAATCGATGTACCCTCATGTGTCATTTCTAAAATATCCCAAGCTTGCTTTGCAGTATCACAGGATATGATTCTTTTGAACTCATCCGGTGATAGTGCGCAAGTAATTGCATTAAGTGCTTTAGCATTAGCACTACTCTCACTTTTCTGAAGAGTGGTCCATTGATGGTATGGTGTAATTTTCATAGATTTAGAACCATCAATTCCAGTTACTTCCATGACAGGAGGCTTCCATTCAGTCATTGTGGCTTGCCACACACTCTCATCCATTGATTTGAGGAAGATCCTCATTCTGGCTTTCCAATAAGCATAGTTGGAGCCATCAAATGGTGGAGGCCTAGTGACTGAGAGGCTATCAAAATTTGACATTATTATATATAGCTTAGATCGTTAGCTCAGGAAATAAATCCAAATATAAAGAATTAAAAGCGAGCTATTAGGCTCTGATACCACTTGAAATGGCCAAGCTATATGTCCTAGAGGGGGGGTGAATAGGACAATGCCAAATAAAAACTTATAATAGCGGAATTAAACAAAGTATGATAGCCAATGAACTAATTAAATAAATTGCAATGCAGAAATGAAATGCAACCTCAAACAATTGAAATTGAGAGGTTGATACAAACGTTGTTCTAAGGACAACCTTTCACCAAAACCCAATGTTTATGGTAGGACAACCTTATGTCTAGAAATGTCTTTGTATCAAATTCTCAAATCAAAGAGGAATAAAGAAATAAATACAAACTGCACTGAATAAATTGAATTTACAAATGTCTTGTTCTAGGGACAACCATACACCATAAAAATGGCAGGGCAACCTTGCTGGAACAATTTTAGAATTTAAAGCTTGAATCAATAGAGAGAATTGCTGGAAATAAATTGTAGAAATAAATCACTAAATTATTACAACATTCCCACACTTGCTTTAATTTCAAACTGTTACAACATTCACATCCACAAGGAAAATAGAACTGAATGAAAAAAGATAAGGAATTAAATAACCATTCAATCCACAAGACAAGAAGTTATAGTGGTTCGCCTGTGTGTTCACCAACTGTTCTCAAACAGCCACACAGAATGCTACTCCACTCCTAATATCCTCACACAGGGGATATTAGCGTTCTCTAATAAAACTGGTTTTCACAGGTTCACCAAAAACCTTCACAATTGTGTCTTATCTCTTGGGCTTACACAATTCAAAAAACCCACAAACTGAGTTTTCTGGCTCTCCTCAGATAACCATACACATAGAGATTTTTCTGGCAAATCTCATACAAAACCAAAATAGAAATTACAGGAATTGTAAAATACCTGGATCTTATCCTTTCGCAGTAGCCCGGAAGAACCGATCAGAGTAGAGATGATAGTTTAATGTCCAATACTCAAATTATTGAGGTTCTAAGTTCTAATTGATTTTAAATGAAATCACAAAGGGCTAGCTCTATTTGATTTTAATTCCAAGAAGAAGGAATACACGATTTCCCCTTTTCAAATATGATTGGAATTTAGAATAAAATCAAATATAAAAAGCTAACAAAAGGAATTAGAATGAAGCACAAATTAGCTTAAATTTAAACACGACTTATCTCAGATTGGAGCCTTGCTTTGATAGAATTTTCGATGATTAAACTGTGAAATTCGTGTGCTATTTATAGCTACAGAATTCGTCTTCGACTGGTCTAGGAGTTCCCACGACTGGTCTTAGAAGAAACAGATTTTTGAATTTCTGCGCGGAATCAGGAAAACCGATGTTCGACTCTGGTCGTAGGCAGTCCACGACTGGTCGAAGGTCGTCCACGACCGGTCGAGACCCCTTCTCGACTGGTCGAGCGACAGTGAATTTAGTCGCTGGAGTTTGAACCGAGGCTCCACGACTGGTCGAGGTTCGAGTCGAGGACGTTCCATGACCGGTCGTGTAGACTCCAAGACTGGTCGTGAGCGAACCAGAAAATCCGATAAATTTGAACAATTCCAAGACTGGCCTAGGAAATTCTTAACAGGTCGAGCCAGTGCTAGGACTGGTCGAACCAGAACCAGGACTAGTCTAAGAGCAGATCAAACACATGTTTAAATACATTTGGATAATGTATCCAAAATGACCTACCCTAAGGTCAGTGACTATGGTCTATCAAGCCTGAATAATGAAGTATGGACATTGAACTTTACTTCATTCAACGAATGATAAATCTTTTAGTACTTAAAGCCTGAAGTACGAGTCGTCCAAAAACTTGACACCAACATTTATCTTGAGTTTGCTTTTGAGCTTCACACCTTCAAACACTGCTAGTATCTTGAACTTGAATAACCTTTGCGTGAATAAAGAATGCCGTTTATATCTTCTTCTTTATATCTTCGAAATATATCTTGAAGCCGCTTGAAGAGTCCATGATTGTCTTAAACATAGAACATACCAAGACATAGAACATATCAAGGTTTTGACACACAAAATTTGACAATCAAAGAGGTATCATATAATAGCACTAACAAATGTTCCCTTGTAATGAAAGTGGAACTCAGAAATGACAAAAGTACAATTTAGAAGGTTGCTTGCATAAAGAGCGAAATCAAAGAAGTATACCAAAAATACACAGAACTTAATATGGATAAGTAAACAATGACAACCTCTTGGAAAAAATCAACCACCATAGTTATCAAACCAACCTATTTCCATGGCAGTAAATGACACATGGTAGGGGAATGCTTTCTGGGAAAGTTGACGAAACATAATGGCTGCACTTCAAAGTATGGCCTCTTCGATTTTGAAGCTGTTAAATTCAAAGAGGTATCATAGCAGCTTTAGCAAACACAACATGCAGCAGTGCAGTAAATTTTTATGCAATGGCTGCAAAAAGACTGGAAAAACCTTGTCGTTTGTACTTTCTGCCTCCAAGATTGAATTCCTCTTCCCATGAATTCACAGCAAGGCATGAATAACATTTTATGGATGGAGATTAAAAACTAAGAACTTAATTTATGATATCATCTTCGGAATGCACAGGTTCCTGAAAATTAGAAAGGTAATATATAAAGAAATTAGCAAACACAATCCCAACGGTCAACTTTAAGAAGGCATCCATGAATCTTGCTAATATGATTTGGCAAATCCAACATATCAAATCCAATAGTCACAACAGTGGGACATAATAAACATGGCATCTTGCAGTGCAATAGGACAGATACTCACCTATGGTGAACTTGTGGAAACGCAGCATGTCCATCACGTTGACATGTGCAAGAGCACATGTAGCAGACAAGCTGCACCTTCAAAGAACGAACTTTAATAGGACTGAACTACTTGTAGCAGACAAGATGCATTGTTTACTAACCTAATCTACTTCACTCAAAATTTAAGCACCATACAACACATTTGGAACCAGGCAACAACATAATTATGAGTAAGAAATGGCATGCAATAAATCATGCTCATAAGATTTTAACATAATCTAGAGAGAGAGTTCACATGAAAATGAAAAAAAAAAAAAAAAAAAGAGGACTTGTCGAGTACTCAACCACTTGATAGATTTTTCCAAGGATTTCAAAGAAAAAAGTTTCACCTTTCAAAAAAAAAAAAAAGTTTTGCCTTTAACTACTCGTTCATATTATCGAGCACTGATATAAGATATAGCAACAAACCTTACATACTAGGATATCACTGGCAATGACCAAGTCCAAATATGGGTCAGTTGTTGGAAAGGGGTCGCCCCATGAATCTGGGAAAAAAAATAAAGTGTCCATTCATTATCATTGCATTAAAAAATAATAATCAATTACCACATTTTCTCCTCAATTAATTGGTTGCTTATGAGTTTATGTAACCACTCCAAAAGGCCACTGCATAGAGCAGCCTCTGTTTTTAACCACCTTACCAAGGTACGCTTGAATTTCTTTCAGCACGTTAATAGCAGGTTGCTGTTAATCAGATAAGTTAATCAGAATTCAATCATTTCATTAGATTTATATAAAAGGAATCTGCTGCGACTTACAAATGATGTGAAATTGTAGCATTGGCTCCAAAGGAGTGGCACAACCAAATGTCATTGTTGAAGTCGTACATGTCAAGCATCAACCCTCTAACACCATTCTGCAATGATACAGAGTATAAATAGCAGCAATTGTAAAAAAAAAAAAAATTAAAAAAAAAAAAAAAAACATCTTTTTTCATTCCCTTTTTTCTTTTTGCAAAAAAATAATATTATATTTGTTAAGAGGGACATCTTGTTCATGAACATTATACAGTAGCGAGCACATAAATTATATATATCTTCTATATAATTGGTATACAGACACATTTGTCTGAACTGCTCAACCGATATTCAACTCCTTCATGGGCCATTTCCAAAATTTTCACTGACTGAATGATCCAATTGTTTGATTGTTGCACCCTTTTTTTTAGGGGCAGTAGATTCTAATTTCTGCCGATCATCTAGACAGCCCATAATGAAAAGATAATGTTGTGACTTCTAGGCTGTGGGAACAATTAAGAGGCGGTCCAATAAATGGATAGTCTGGATCAACCAGAACACACAAATTGGAGGGTAAACATGTGGACACAGGAACCATAAAAAATGGAAAAGGACTAAAACATGCTACTATCTTCCAAAAGAAAACACATATTAGCAACGGGCATGAAAAGACCTCACACAAAAACTAGTTGGTCCATAGTGTTATTGTCCAATGAGCTCATAATTATCAACATGCATGCAACATCCAACTGAACCACCTGATGAATTGATTGGTTTTGATCATTACATTACATATTTTTCATAGTGGGGCAACCTTTCAATGGGTTAGATGTCACATACACAAGACACATAGGCAATTGTGCAGTAGGTGGATAATAACACTCATCCAATTAGTTGGGTGTCAATGCAACTTGTTGGACAATAAAATATTCATCCAACTAGAGCATAATGGCATTGTCTCATGTATGAATGACATCCAATTCATCTAAAAGGTTGGGCCCACCATGAAGATTATCTACCAAAAAAATAGGCCAGTGGCTCATAGTTCAAAGCAAGGTTTGCCATAGCAGCTGTTACGATAACAGAGGCAACCATTTCATGTTATGAGATTATAATGGTCCTTACGAAACAAAATGACCCATTACGGAGACGATATAGGTTTTTATCCCAAAAAAAAAAAAGTCGTAACAGTCATCACTGCCTGTATCATAATGGTAACAGTGGTGGTTGTTACAGCCACCATTACAGTTATAGATACCTTAATTCAGTGGTGCTACCTTTTTTTTTTTGGTTTAGCTCACATGATGAGTGGACCGACTTAATTTTTGGAAGAGTTGTTCTTTAAGGCGGGGTCAATCCTTTTGGACAGGTAAGATGCAGTGCAGTCATATGTTCTCCCCCCAAAAAAAAAAAATGAAAAAATGTTTTGCTTATTTAAAAGTCGATTTCCTTTAAAAAGAGAAGATATAATGGAAAATCTTTTTGCTTACTTTAAAAGTTGATTTGCTTTATAAAAAGAAGATATCAATGAACTTCTTTGATGCAATTATACTAATGCACTAGCTGAACCATAATTCATCTTCCAACCAGTTGCATGTGAGACTCCTCTTTAAACAGTTTAATAGCTAGTTATCTCAGCCTGTTATCCAGAATAGACCTGATATGTCCTCATAATGCCGACAGAAAACCATGGATAGAGCTGGTGAAACCAGCATATGGTGGAGTCATGCATCCGATCGACAGTAAACGGGGCAGGGTGCAATAGCAATTGGACATAATTCATCTTGTGGGCACTGCTGGATGGAAAATCACATTGTTTGAATCATCTGAGCAACTGTATCAATCTAAACCAAGGTCGGAACAAAACATGGTTGACATTCAGTGTAGAAAAATTGCAGAAGTGATGGCTAGGATTATACGACAGGTAAGTTACAATGGTCCATCAAGGATAATTGATAGAGCCAAGTCGACAAACAGTTCCAGTTGCCATGTTTACCCTGTCATGAGTACTGTGGGAAACGGAACTGCCACATTCCAGGGCCACCATCTCAACCAAATTAAACCATTTCCCTTGCAAATAAGATTAGTCCTGTCATGAGTCTGGATAGATTACATCTTATCAGATTTTTGTATCATCAACATGGCATAAACAAATAGCATGCCATTTCATCTAGCCATTTCATCAAACAGATAGCATGTCATTTCAAAAAACAGTTAGCATGCCATTTCATCAAACAGATAGCATGCGTGAATCTAGTCATTTCATCAAACAGATAGCATGCATGAAATCTAGCCATTTCAACAAACATATAACATTAATCTAAGCATACCTGTAAAGCAAAGAAAAAAGGGAGGGGTGGGCAGATTTGGGCGGGGTTTATTTGAGTATCTAAACCCATTCTTCATCCATGTAACCATCTCTGGTACACAGATTCCATCCTTCAAAAAGGAAAATATAAAACACTAACCCTAGAAACAAAGGAAGGGAAAAGAAAATCAAATACCTGTCTGTGGATTCTTTAACTTCTTCAGCAATAAGAAATGGGGCTGGAAGTAGCGGTAGGGGTAGGCAGATTTGAGGGGGGTTTATCCTCTACAGCACCGGCAGTGAGATCGAGTTGGGATTACTATTTGGGTAGGTGATTTGAGCAGGGGCTGAGATTTTGACAAGGGAAAGGGCTGTGATTTGGGAGGAGCTTCACGGCTTCATTGGACAGAGGGAGGAGAATGAGATGGTGGAGACGCATTGGATAGAGAGCGATGAGAATGAGAGAGATGGAGAGAGCATGAGAATGAGAGAGATGAGAGAGGTGGAGTAGGTGAGGTAGGGAAAAAGGAGAATCGGGGAGCAGAGATCGTGAGAGAGAGAGAGAGAGAGAGAGAGAGGAGAGAGAGAGAGAGAGAGAGAGAGGATTGGGGTTTTGGATGGCGGGGCTCTGTTTTGAGCGCGCGCCAATTTTGGGCATCGAATTTCAAGGATGACGGATGGACGGTCCTGTCAGGGGCTACGTGGGGCCCACCATGATATATGTGGTTTATCTATGTCGTTCATTAATTTTCATAATGTTTTTTAGTTCATGATACCAAAACTCAGGTAGATTGAAGGCCTAAGTGGACCACACCATAGGACACACATGTGATTTAATCTCCATGTTTCCTACTGTGTGGTCCAGTTGAGCCTTCGATCTACCTGATTTTTGGTTTCATAACCTAAAATAATATTTCAAGATAGATGGGCGGCTTAGATAAAATACATATATTTTTTTGGGCCCTATAAAGCCCTTTACACGACCGTTAATTATTAGTGGTGTAGCAAGCTTTTAGCTACGGATTAAATCCGTAGTAAATATAGCTACGGTTTATATCCGTAGCAAAAAACTAACATAGTTTGTAGCCTTTGGTCAATTTTTTGATAGTGAATGGATACGAAACAAATCACACACACACACACACACTTTACATTATAAGACTAGCCTCATATCTTGATTTTGAAGTTGCTCACCAAGTGTTTGATATAATACCTGTAAAGTATTGTTACTGTTTTACAATTTTAGAGAAATTGAAAATGCACTCAACGTGTCTGAGAAAATGTCACACAGGCTCAAATTGGCCCAAGCTGTTGACCGAACCGAACCGAGCTGGTTAGTCAGGCTCGAGGACCTAGTGGAGCTGGGGTTAGTTACTGGCCGAGCCAAGCCGAGCCGAGCCGAGCTGTGCCAAGCTCGACTCGGTTTGGCTCATGTACAACTCTAACTGTAGATGGGGTATGGGGCTAAAATTAAAACTATTAGACATGACTATTTCATCCAATTAATGATTTTACTGTTTTCTTTATATATCAACGATTCTTTAAAGTTCACGTGATCAAAGGTTGATATATTTCAACATCCACGGTGAGGCTCATCTAATGATGTCTGGATCATTGAAAAGTACTCTAAACTAACAGTTATTGTCCATGGGTTGGGTTGCATGATACCTAACCTCTTGCCTTTTTCTTTTCCCTTTTTATCTTTTTTTTGGTTGAGAGGCAGCAAAACCTCCGGGATGGATAAGATGAGACTTGAATGAGGATTCCAGCACATGAAAGCTACGTACTATTTATACCCCGATTGTGACTGCTCAAATTCAACCGCTAGTAAGCCAACAAGTAGCACCATTGTAATGATTTAATGAGCAATGGGAGATCATGAAGTATAATGAACGTTGTCATCACGGGGACACGTATCATTAGAGATGTCATATACTCTGTAATAGCCTTAGAAAAGAAGTCATATCCATCGTTTCGGTTGATGGTGATGCTTCTCATAAGACATGACAGAACCTAGTAGTAACTACACAAACACGAAACTATAAGTGAAAAGTTCTAATGGGCACAATCAATAAGGCAAGCCATACATATATACTGACATACGCATAATCAATATTAAGCATTCATTACACATGTGAACCACATGTTCATTGAATAGAAAAAACCAAGGCCAAAGGGACCATTCAGTGGGAATTAAACATCTATAATTGGAAACTTTTTTGGGGTTATAAGTTTGGATCAAACTGTATTTGTCTTTTTTCCTTCATCCTAGTTTACGGAGACCTCATGAAACAAGTTGGAGGTTGAATGGACGGTGTGGATAAAAACCATACATCACGGTGACTCCTCATAGACGCATCCGTTCCTAGCTGTGAGAGAAGAGAGAGATATGGTCTATTGAGTCCAAAAAATTTAAAATGATATCTAAACTTCTTACGGAAAGAAAAAACATAAAGACATCTAAATTAGTAAATACCTTCCAAAGCTACCCGCACTTTACATAATATAGAGATGAGAAGGGCTAAAAATGGGCTGGGCCAGCGAAAGGAATCTTCGCCAATCTCCCGCAGGCTGGTGATGGGCCTGATTTGTTACATTTTCGGTGGTTTGATTGCTGGCCATCAATAAGCTTAGGGTCTGCAAATCAGTATATTAAAAGTTTACAAATTGAAGCCCAAGCCCATCTCCAACCCAATTATTACTTATGTTTGTAGGAGCTGGGCAGTATTTGAGGCCCAGACAAAAGAACAAGGCCTGTCTAAACATAGAAACTTTTTAGTTGCTCAAGAGGCAAAAAACACTAGCCCATTTAAGCCACAAATACTCGCGGCACCATGGCACACAGAAACTTTTTGTCATGGCCCCAACATCAGCATCTGACTGACTGAGCTACTACCTGAATTTCGTTCATAAATGATTCCAATTGGGCCTTTTGTATTTTGGAAATAGACCCATTTTCGTTACCTGAGTTCATGTATGAGAGTAAGCCCACTTTGGGGTTTTTCTGTGGCATTTGTTAAGTATTGCCAATTTCACAACTTTGTCATTCGTCCATGATGAATGAGTTGTTTCCATCAAGGACTAACCTTCACATGCGGGCTGATCTATGAATCTAACCATATTTGGTGGGCCAAACATTCTTGGTCACAAAAGAAAACCATCCAGGCCTGCTCCTAAGGTCCTCTAGACACCCCCACCTGATGAAGGACAATCGATCAGCCCGGCCAATCTGTAATCCTCACTAGCAGATCCCTAGTCAAACTAGAGCTTACTGAGGAGCCATGCAAAATCACAATCCACTTTTGGTAAAAGTGATGGCTTGGTCCAAGTGGGGTGGGGATAGCAATTTTATTTATTTTTTGCATGCATGTCTTTGGAGTTTTGAAAAAATCTAAACATCTGAGAGATAGATAGAGATGAAGGAATTTGCTGAATGAACTGCACTCCTTCAATTTTGATAAGAAACTATCTAAATATTTATTATAAATAAATAAATAAATAAATCCTTGGATGTAGTTATCCAATGTGTGATACATAAAAAATAAAAATAAAAACTATTTATTTTCTTTTGTTCGATGAAAAAATGAGCCTTTTTTTTTTTTTTTTGATGAAAAAATGACCTTGGCATAATCAGAAATCCAAAATCCATTCCCACCTTATCTCTTCAGGAAGCTGTCAGATGTTCCCATAATCAACGACCAGTTAGTCAAGTGTCAACATCTAGTAAAAATTTAAGAGCAAAAATTAAATTTCAACACATGGTGATAACCTAATTATGACATCATTTCCATAATTCTTTTGATCAATTTCCTATCAATAAGAAAATTTAAAAAACACAAAGAGTGAATTTTTGAACCAAAAGTTCTAATTAATAATAATAAATATATAATTGTAAAAGCGAGTATATGTAGTGTATTTTAAAATTATAAAAAAGGAGGAGAAAAACAAAAACTATGTAAGGTGCATGTATTTCAAAATCCTCAGGAAAAATACTATATGATCTACAAAAGTTTTTTTTTTTTTTTTTTTTTTTAAAATATAAATCCAAAGGAGCTTTATCTCCCAATAGAGTGCTAAAAAAGTTTAATAAAATTTTAAAGGGATTTTTACCCAAAATTGAAAGGTGGTTTTCACAAAAACATTCTTCCAACTTTCATTATTTTCCAAATCAACCTCCAAAACCATTTACGAAGGTAAAATTACATAGTTACCCTTATTTTTTTCAAAGATAAAGATAGGAGACAGATAATAAAGACTTAAAAGGGAGACGGATTAGCTACTGACAGCGTAGTAGCGAGTTCGCTACTGAAGTGATGATCTATGGATCTTTTTCATCTTTCTGCTACAGTTTTACAGTGCATTCCGCCGATCTATTTCACAGGCCTTATCAGCAGTGGCAAAAGATTAGCGTGGATAGCTTGACCTGATCTTGTCTAGCTAGGATGTTGCCATGGTTAGGCCTATCTATTATTTTTGTTGAAACTTGAAAAGTCTACCAAGGACAAGCTAATTTTTCTATGTTGTTATTCGTTTGAAGCTTGTATGGGTCTTATTTTCTCCTTAATAAATTTTCTTTTAATCATTTATTTTATATCCATTACTTGGATGGTTAGTGCCCCTGCTGGAGTCAATCATATCCTCTTATTAGTGAGAACTGATCGCATACAGGCAATTGTACAACAACTTGCAGAACCATGACATCTTTCCCTTCAACATGCTATCTGTTCAGGAAATCAGTCCCATAAAGAAATATCTATGGGTAGCCACATAAATATTACCTTTAACAGAAAAATGGGTTGATCCGCTCACTAGGTGGGCCAAGCTTGTATGCTGAATTAAACTGTTGGCTGTTCATTAATTACTACGGTATGGTCCACCTGATGAACAGACCGGCCTAATGTTAGGAAAAAGTCTTTAATCATAAGTTTTTGAGGTCGCTCGACTGGTCGTGGGACAGCCACGATTGGTCGTGGGAGGCGCTCGACCGGTCGTAGGTTCGAGCCCTGGCACGACTCGAAGTCCAGCGAGCTTTTGCTGTTTTTTACTGTAGCTAGGACTGGTCGAGGGTGAGTTAGGACTGGTCGAGTGGCTACGACCGGTCGTAGGAAAGCCAGGACCGGTCGTAGGCTACGCAGTTTGTTCCGCGATTTTGCGCGAAACTGCGGATTTGAGTCCTTTCGCAACTGGGATGCGGAAGGGAAGTTTCCTAAATTATAAATAGGGGTTCCTAGGGTTATTCTAGGTATGATTAAGGCTTTCTAAAGGTATTTCCAAGGGTTCCTAAAAGGGTTCCAGGGTTTCAAAGGGTGTAGCAAGGGTGAGATTCGAGGTTGTTCGAATCGGGTAAGTCCTCTCTCTTTGTAATTGATGCTTTCATAGTGGTGATCTGTCGCTTTGTGCCGTGGTTTTTTTCCCGCAAGGGTTTTCCACGTTAAATCTGTGTGTTCTCTTTTTCTTGTGTGTGCTTGGTGCCATTGGATTACCATCCTAGATCTAGATCTGTGTGATTCCGCAGGCCAAAATCCCAACACCTAATTTGTGTGCCAGGTGATCTTTATGGTGGGATCCACCATTAATTGGATGGTATGATTTCCTGCACAAGTGCCATTGCTGGCAGTAAAGATGATATCGTAACGCAAGTTTTGTAACTAAGGGCTAGAGATGGTGGATAGCAAATTGAAATCTTGGCCTAATATGATGCAGGTGCATTTCCACACTGGGGTGGGGTGGGGTGGCCCATGAGGTGGGGTCTGTGAGATACAGAATAGTCACGGATAGATCTTACTGTGGGACCTATGAGATATAGGGTAGCCCACGGGGAGATCTTAGTCGATTTGCCTGGGAGAGCCTAAACAAAGGGATATTCCGGTGCTTCCTCAACAACACCGGAGCTTTTGGTGTGTTTTCCGGTATTCCCCAGTATTAAGTGGTATAGAGCGGAATACAAATATTCAGGTCTCCTTACTGGTGTGGACTACAGGGTGGGGTAGCCCACGAGATGAGGGTATGTGAGATGCAGAATGGCCATAGAGATGCATCCTACATCCACTAACAAGACCAATCAGATCAATGAACCGGACCAAAAAAGCATGGCCCCACCTCTACCTCTACAAATTATCTGACAAAGCAAGACACTTTTTGAAGATTCATAAAAGCATGAATGGTACCAGGTGTTTTGATTTTGTACAAGTGGGGCCCTTGGTTCAGTGATCAGAATGCAGATCTGAAGTGCCACATGGTGGATAGACTATGCCACAAAAAACTATTGGACTAGAAGATCGTTGCAATCAATATCTTGCTTTCTCAGTTGTCATATGTATTTGGAACCATTAGGTCTCCAAGGAACCGTTATTAGTTATACCATTAAGGTGATTTTTGGGTCATGGTCCATCTAAGGTAGAAACTATCATATCAATGTTTCTTCTGGATCACCCTGTCATGGATACCACTTCTCTATCGAGGGGTCAAGTTTTTGAACCATGCACCAGGTTGATTGGAGACGGATGGTCAATTTGTGGCAGAAAAATACCTGAAGGTGAAAAGGCCAAAGTAAAAAAAAAACAAAACAGATTAGCGGTGGTGTGTGTGTGTGTATATATATATATATTATAGTTTTATTATTCTTCTATTAAAAGTACAAAATGTATCACTTTCTTATTTCTTTCTTTATATATAATAAAAAACTCTCACATCAAATAATACCCTTACAAGAGAATGAATGCAATGCTCATCTATTGCTCCCTTTATATAAACGCAACTAAGGAGAGATCCCTATCATACATGAGAGAGAGTCACGAGGGTGAGAGAGAGATGCGTAATGGAGAGGCTCTCCCATGACATCAGCAACACCTCAACAGAAAAGTCTCCATCATCTCTATCTTAACTGTAGCATGATTCGGGGATAGTGGGCCATCACAACGATCTTATTACCATCTTAGTCTTTGAATGTGTGGCCTTCCAAATGGGCGGAAAAGATGAAGTTGAAGAGCTTGGAAAATGAACTCCTGTCACCATTCAATTGGGGAGATTTAAACTCATCAGATGGACAAGATTGTCAGATTAGCTTGATTTTTGGACTATGGCCTCTCGGCACGGTGGGCCACTAGATGAACAATCCCAATTGGCCTAAACACGTGTGCCACACGTAGAACCGAGATTAAAAAGATCAGCGAGTCTTTCTGGTCTCTCTTTCTTCTCTTTCTTCTTCTATTTCATAATGCACAATTCAAGTGCATCTGTCGCCCCTTTGGCTGTCATCTTGCATGCAGCCTTTGACACCCATCTGATTGATAAATACACCAACCATTTTCAACATCATATAGTACTGTAATACCAAAAGTAGAAAATAAAGAGTGCATTTATCAATACCTGTGGGTGTAAATATCAACTCATTACTATTATTATATTTTGTAAAACCTCCATTTCTCCAAACATTAGATAATGTCTGTCTACCACTTGCATGTTTGTTGTCCC